>PVIU01004119.1:0-132334 GCA_004026605.1 Ondatra zibethicus
CCTGTGGGGAACTGAGAGGAGCCAGTGTGGGCCCAGCACAGACTGTGAGTGGAGGAGGATGAGACTCAAGACAGAGCTGGGAGGCACAGCTCTTAAGGGGCCTTGTCAGCCATGTAATTTAAAAAGCTTGGATTTTATCCCAAAATTTAAAAGTCAGCAAACATTCATTCATGTGTAGAGGACATGCTGACAACAGAAATGAAAACCATAAACGAATACAGAATTGGCCAACAGAGAAAGAACATTTATTTTTGTCAGCATGTTACATTCTACACGCAGTCTTACCGCTGATGGGAAACTCAACCTGTTTGCACAGGTAGAGCAGTGAGGGGCTGCTCCGTCTCCGATTGCGCCCACCAAGACCTCCCTTCCAGCTCTAGGTTTACAGCTGAGCTCCACGGCTCCTGGTGCCGCTTCCATTTTGGTGGGGGACGGCTTAACACTCGCGTGCGTGGACAAATGTGCTTATGGGCAGTGAGTGAGGACAGATGTTCAGCAGCCTAGAACTTCTCAGGCCTGGTTCCTCACGACTTGGGGGTGAAAACGGAGGGGCGACTTCTGGGCTTCTTTGCTTGGCTTCCTCCTCCTCTCTTTGGCTGCACAGCCTTGTCTACTTCATGCCTGTGTCCTCGCCCCGTCTTGTTTGTCTCACTTCTCTGCCTGGCTCAGCTTTTGGGAATTGGAGCAGAGGGCACGAGGTCGCCTTCAGACACTCTCTGACTGCCAGATGAAAAGGATGCTAGAGAGAGTGACAGCTGTACCTCAGTGTTCTGACAACTGATGGGATGACGGAGGAAAAACAAAGTAACAGGCAGAGGGACAGGTAAATTGGCTTTACCTCTAGTGACATGGTGTGACAGGTGAGGTACACTGCCTAACTTTATGCCTGGCCTGTATTCTTGCTGGCTGACCTGTCCTGCCATTTACAGGGAGATCCTCACAGGCCACTGCAGGGACTGACCTAGGGGCCACCAGGTTATAGCATTTATATCTTATCTTGCTATACATTTCTCTTTTCTTTTTGTGTGTAAACACACACATTCCTTGGTGTATGTGTAGTAAGTTTGTGTTGCTTACGTCAGTTTTCTCATCTGTAAAGTGGGGACAATGACTCATATGTTGTCCAAGACAGACATCCCTAGAACTTTGGCTCCCTGAGTCTCAGGAAAGCACGTGATTTTAATGCAGAGAGGAAACAAATCAGCTCTGGGACCACACTGCTGTGTCTGTCTGGGGGGTGGGGAGATGGAGAGAGACAAGGAGGAAGAAAAGAAGAGAAAAAAAATCTCCCTGCACCCCTTAGACTGTGACTGTGGGGCCAAAGCAAGTTTTTATGAGAACCGCATTTGATCGCAGAAATAAAAAATAAGAGCAACATACTTTAACGATTATTTATGATTTCAAACACATGAAAGGCGCAACGTGTACCCAGGGAGGCGCATCGTGTGCCCAGGGAGGCATAATGGGGAACAGCTGGCTAACATGTGTCTCACTATTTCTGAGGATATTCATAATTCTCTGATGTCCAAGAATAACAGTAATAATGATGCCACCGCTGATTGTTAATAATAATAAAGAGCCTTGAGTATCTTTCTGGGAAGGTAAAATGAGAAGCTAGGCTGCTGGGTTTGCTTGCTTGAACCTAGCTTGCTTCCTCCTCTGGGACAGACCATGGAGCTTTGCCAAGGATCAAAGGCCATCTGGGAAGCGTCCTAGATAGGGCATCCAGGGACCTGGGTTTCAGGCCCAGTGTTATATCTGACTGGCAATTCCTTGTCCCTCTGGACCATGGCTTTCTTGTCTATAAGGCAGAGGTTCTGCTCCTCCCTGGTAGGGTGGGCAGTGTCTTCGTGGGCTCTGATGAGAAGCTGCCGGTGGTGTAGGTGCTGGATGCACTGCAAAGTGTTCTGTAAGGGGCAGGGTTTATGTCAGAGTTGTTCTCATCCCTGCACATCCCCAGCGCTTGACATCAAGCCCAGGATCTCTGAGAGGCCTGGAAGTGCTTGTGTCATGAATGTGTGTTCTTTTCCTTAGTGTTTCAAGTCATGGCTATGCTAGATTTGGGGAATACTGTCAGAACTATTTAGCCCAATTCCTTCCTCCTTTTATGACTTGTTAAGTGAGTCTGGAGGAACTCTCAGTGCAAGCCTAATTATCCATTACTACTGAGTAAGCCAGTGTTTGGCCAGTGCCCCAAGAATTATAGGCTTTTCCCATCTTGCTGTTGGAAATAGGTGCCATTCTCAGTCCTTCCAGATGGTTCTTTTCCTTACAGGGAGTCATTTTTCACACCTTTGCAGCTGAAGGCTCAAGGGTTACCTTTCAGTGGACCCCTGTGGTTCTCTGAGCTGGGTATCCTCTCAGAGAGTGGATGGAGTCTTGTCTTGATCTTGTTAGCTTATCCTCCTGCCCCTGTAAGCCAGGGGATCTTAGGATCTCCTTGCTTCCCCCGACTGTTCAAGGCAGGGACCTGGAGCAGCCCCACACATCTACAAACATAAAACATCTAATGCATCAAGTCTGAATAAATACAATAAAAACATTCTCTACAGAGAAGTAGAAAACTTCAAGTTGTGTTTAAGGGGAGTTACATGGGCTTGCTAGAGCTCGGAGCTTAAGTGTTTTCTAAAGGTCTGAATATAAATGCTTGGTCCCTGGTGTGGAGCTATTAGGAGATGACGGGGATATTTAAGATGAGGGTATGTGCCTAGTCTTATTGTAAGCCTTTTCTCATTATTTATGACAAAATAAGCAAGAAAGTCACTCTCCTCCTGAAGTCAGCTGAAGCGTATCCCACACCCCAGCGACACAGTTTTCAGATTCCTCAGCTGAAGGTGTTGCCACCTTTCTTGAAGCCGCAAACCCTCGGCACACCTCTGGCTGCCATTGTCATAGACTGCCTCGTGAGTTTCTTGAATATATCTTTTGCTCGGCAACTTGTGACTATCATGGCAGAGAAGAAAACAGACTTTTAAGTCAGAATATCTGGATACCGGCTCGTGGTCTGGTCTTCCATGTCAGCATGAAAAATTAACCCAATTTTTGTAGCTTAATGATAGTCAAAACTTAGTAGGCAAGGGTGACTTTGTGGTCAGTAACTTGAGCAGAGATGGGTCAGGATCATGTGGCTTCCCTTGGTGGCAGCTAGGGTCTCTCGGTGGCTTGAGGTTCAAGGGCCTTTGCTTCCATATCTGTTGTTTGCAGGGAAGTTCAAAGGGAGTCTAGTTAGGTGCTTTTCCTTCTCTGGGTACTCTTAGAGTGTTCTAGAACATGAAAGGATTAGGGTTGGAAGCTCTGATCTTCTAGCAGGGGCTGACTGGTGTCCCTTCTGCCATATTTTGCTGGGGAAGGAGCAGGAAGGGATGTTGCATGTTGAAAGGAGAATTACCTGTGTAGAACCTGTGTCCATAATTAATACATTACAACTTTTCTGGAATTTTGACATCTGTGCTTCAGTTACTGCATACGCAAACCTGAAAGTCTAAAGGTTGTAATGGGCACTGGGGAGATGGTGTAGAGGTTAAGAGCACTATCTGTTCTTCCCAAGGACCAGGGTTCAATCCCCAGTACCACACTCACAACCTTCATTTTCAGGAATTCTGATGCCTTCTTGTGGCCTCAGTGGGCACCAGGCATCCACATGGTACACGGGCATACATATAGGCAAAACACCCATAAAAGAAACATAAATAAACATTAAAATAAGAACCAAAGCTGTAATGCAGGTGCGAGTGGTCTCTGCAGCATAAAACACACACACACACACACACACACACACACACACAAAACCCATGTGAACTATAACTATCAACGACCCTCATCATCATGACAGTATGTCTATGCTTCACTCGGGACAGAGCTCATTGAATGTTTAATATTCCGAGGCTGTGAAGGTAACTCAGTTGGCAAAGTGCTTGTCAAGCAAGCACAAGAACCAGAGTTCAATCCCCAGCATCTGTGGAGAAAGGGTGATGTGGTGACATGCTCTTGTGATCTCAGTGTGGAGGAGGCAGAGCCAGTAGGATCCCTGAGCTCTCTGGCCAACCATCACGGCGTTATCAGCAATCATCTTTTAGCTCCTTAAAAATATCTAGTTGGGCTGTTGTCAAGCACCTGCTGCCCTCCATACATAAATTCTTATTTATTTATTGGTTTTTTGGGACAAGGTTTCTCTGTAGCTTTGGTGCCTGTCCTGGAACTAGCTCTTGTAGACCAGGCTGGCCTCGAACTCACAGAGATTCGCCTGACTCTGCCTCCCGAGTGCTGGGATTAAAGGCGTGCGCCACCACCACCCATTAATTCTTTTTTTAAAAATATGTTTTGTTCATTAAAAGTATGCTTTCATTGTAATTTTGTGGGTGGATCAGTCTCTATAAAGATTTGTCAGTTAAACTGAAGCTATGAATGGAGGCAAAGATAACAAAATTGAAGTCCGTTTAAACAAAATATTTGCTTCAATTTTTTTCAGGTTATTTTTATGTTCTTATTATTTGACTTTAAATTCTTTTTAACTTTCTTTTTATTTATTTGTTGTCTTTCACACCATGCTTCTTGATTCGACTCATTCCTCTGTCTCTTTGTGTCCACCCTCTGCCCTTGCAGCACCCCTCCCCCAAATAAAATAAAATTTAAGAGAAAAAAGAAAAAAAAAGAAAAAGGAAAAAAATCTCGCCATGGACCCTGTAGTGTTACACAGTGAGTCACACAGTAAACCCTTTTGTCCATACATCTTTACTTGCAAGTGCGCATTGCAAAGTCACCGGTCTGGTTGGAGGCCTTTGGTTTCTGCTGCACTGTTGATGCTGGGTCCTCACTGGGACTCTTCTTGGATATCCTGTTGTTGCCCTGGGTTGTGGAAATTCTGCAACTTTCGGTCTGTAGAACTGGCCCCTTCACATGCTCCAGCAGATTATACATGGGGTGGATGTTGGAGTGGGCCAAATCACAGCCCCGGTTACCTGGTCTGGGTAGTTGCAGCCAGCCAGTTCTCTCTAGTCCCCACCACAGGCATGAGCTCTCCAGCATGGCCTGGGTTAGTTCACCCCTTGCAGCAATGAGCAAGAGGTGGGGCCAGTTCTCCTGCTTTCCCGCCCTCAGGGTTGGTTCTCCCACAGCTGGACCGAGGAGGCCAGCTCTACTGTGCTGCCCAGGTGAGGTGCGGGGGGGGGGGGCGGGGGGGCTCTCTCCTGAGCGCTGCAGTTGGTGATGAGCAAGGACAGTTCTCCTGCTCTTGTGTCCTCAGGGCCAGCTCTCCCTCCTGTCACAGGTGGCGAGGCTGAGGTGAGGGGTTGGAGTGGGGTGGGGGTGGGGGTGCATCTGTCCTGAGCCCACAACACCATATGGCAGATGAGGGGAGGGGCCAAATCTTCCCCGTGCTCACTTTCTGGGGTGGATCACCCGTCAATAGGGTCAGCTCTGTTGTGCTGTCCAGGGCCCACTTTCCTGAATGCTGAAGCATGTGAGGAGGAGGGTCAGCTCCCTTGCCCACCACAGGTGTCAGGGGCCAGGGGCGGAGGACATCTTTCCCTTGCCCTCACCCCTACAGTGGGCAGATGGGGGTGACGTGGCCAGTTATCCCACTCACATCCTCAGGGCCAGCTCGTCTGAGCCTCTGCCAATGGGGTCAGTTCTATTGTGCTGCTCGGGTAAGGTGTAGGACCGGCTTTCCTAGTCCTGCAGCTGGGAAGGGGGAGCGGCAGCTCCCGTCTGTTGCAGGCAGCGAAAGGTGAGGGGTGAGGGCTGACATCGCCCTCCCCCCACCCATGATGTGACAGATGACAGTGGGCGCAGCTCTCTCCCATGTTCACAGCTCACTCATGTCCCTGTCTACAGGGCTGCCCAGGTGAGGCACAGGGCCTGTTCTCCTGAGTGCTGCAGCTGGTGGGGGTTGGGTCGGGTGCCTCACTTGCTGCAAGTGGCAAGGGGTGAGGGGAGGAGGGCATCTTTCCCTCATCCATGCCCCCACATGGCATCTGAGAGGCACGTGACCTGTGCCCCCATTCTCATGCCCGCAGGGACAGCTTGCCCATGCCCCTGCAAGCAGGATCAGCTCTATTGTGTTGCCCAGCTGAAGTGTAGGATTTTATTTCCCGAATGACCTTCAGCTGGTGAGGGCCAGGACCAGTTCTCTAGAGTTGCAGATAGCAAGGGGCGGGGCCAACTCTTTCTCTGGGCCTTTGGTAGTAGTAGGAACCAGACATCAACGGAGACTACAGTTGCATCAGAACCATGAACCCAGACCTGGGTCCCAGCAGCAGCCCAGGCCCAGACACCATCAAGGCCCTGGATGGCAGCCAGTCACTCACTTCAGCCTGCTCCTCATCTCTTTCGCCTCTTCAGATATGCCTCTGTCCACAGGACATGAAACATTCTGTCTCTCTCTCCCATACAAAACCATACATTTGCTCACCATAAGAGTGCCCGTCTGCCAGACGCCACAAGGTGCTGGGTAGGCCTGGGGTTTCTTCTCACCCCAGAATTTCCCCAAGCCTGCACATGGGTCTCCTTGTCCGGCTTAGTCTGTCATGGCACTGGGCAGAACCATGCCTCCTCCTCTCAAAGAGATCATAATAGTGCCCAACCGCCTGGTGCCTCTGGTGGATCCTGGTTGGTGCAGAGGTGTCGCGGGAACCCTCTCGAGGGTCTCTATACACAAATTCTATATGCATTTATCTAGTGGAGGTGTGGCAATTGTCTTGTGCTGGGCCTGTGGTTTCTCTAAGATGTTGTGACTTTCTTAGAGAAAGTTTGGAATCTGCATGTTTCTTTGCACTGGTCACCACCACAGCACATGTGACCCAGAGGGGCTTTTGAAAAGCAAAGACAACAGCAGCACCCTACTTATTTCTTTCGCCCTCTCCCTTGCCCAGGGTATGTCCCCCAGGGACCTATGCCCCTTGCTCTTCTTCACATGTTGCAGGGGGCATCTGTTTTAGACCTGTGATTTGTTGTTTATAGATGTACGAGATCAAAGCAGGAGGCAGCATCGCGAAGAAGTTCAGCGCGGTCCTGCAGACGCTCAGCTCACCCCTGCAGCCCAGGGTCCCCGAACACAGCAACAACAGGATGAAAAACCTCTCCTACCCGTTCTCCAGGGAGAAAATGTACCTGTGAGTATGGAAGTCACTCAGGCAGGCGCGTGAGAGGTGATGGGGAAGGACCGACCGCCAGTGCCATTCTGTGCCTGAGCCTTGGGGCTTGGGACATGATGGCCCTGGGACCTGATGGCCAGGTGAAGGAAGTAGCTGTCTGGGGAGAACAGTTCCCATGCCAATGACTGTCCTTCCCTTGTGAAGTTATTCCAAACAGTCCTGGACATGCATCCAAGGACATCTATCTGCTTCTTGGCCACTGGATAGAGTGGATGGAGAGCCAGGGAGCAGCCTGGTGTACTGTGGAGCCCTGTGAGAAGGAAGTGCTCACCTCCTGTGGGGAAGTCCCTTTGCCAAACTTATCTGATTAGATTTTAACAATGTATGATGAAACCAAGGGAAGGTGAACGAAGGTTCTGGATTTGTGTACCCATTGCCTACTCATGCATTCCTTGATTCTGTGGAAATGCTATCCCTACCAATGAAGCGTGAATAAAAATGTCTCCATGGGAACGGCCATTTGGGAAACTTCTAGAAGGGATGACTGTGGTAAAAAAGTGGGAAATGAAAGACGCACTATGAGGCATAAGCCACACACTAGGAGCTCAGGTGGAAACCTGTAGCTATCGGGGTGATGGGATTGCGTGAATAAGGCCAAGAAGGGACACAGAGGCCCAAGAAGACAGAACAAGCCTTGCTTTTAGAAGCAGTGTTTCTGTGTTCATGAGAGAATGCCTCCCACTACCTCGCCATGACTGATAAGAATTCTCTGAATAGGCCTATGCTGTTTCACAGCAAGTCCACAGCCCCTTTGTGACCTTATAACTGTCCTTCTGCTCCAAAGAGGAAACCAGATTTCCTCAGCCCAGGGTCATCGCAGATGTACGTGACACAGTAGGGACCAGCATGCGCCCCTTTTCATGCATGTGTATAATATGGTTGGTCATCTATACTGTGCTTTATCATATCTTGTCTTCTTCCCACTCCTACTGAACCCTTTCTTCTTCCCAGCAAGTGTCCATGTCTTTCTTGCCTTTTGCGACCCACTGAGTTTACATAACTCTGGGCCAAGGGCTATATAATAGAGCGTGGAATCTTTCCAGCACCTACACCCCTGAAGAAAATGACACCCCTTCTTCCAGTAGCTATTAACTGCTAATGGCTCCTCAAGAAGGGTGAGGCTTCCAAAGCCCCTCCCCTGTCTATGATGGAATGTCGAGGGGCCCAATCTTGTGTTTCACGAGTGCAGTAAATGACCATGTCATGTCCATAGGATTATCCCTCCTACCCCTCCTCTAGTTCCTGCATTGTTTCCTCCTCTTCTGAGTGGTCTCTGAGCCTTGGAGTGGTGTTCTGTGTAGCGGTGAGCAGTCAACAGCCACTTATGCTCGACACTTTTTTTTGGTTGTTTGTTTTTTACCAGTTATGAGTCTCCACATTAGCTTCCACTTTCTGAAAGAAGCAGCTTTTCTGACCAAAACTGAAAATGCCTTTAGTCTTGTATATAATAAACAAATATTTGGAAGATAGTTCGTCAACATGTCCACTTAGCAAAGAGACAGTAGCAGGTTCCCCCTAGTGCCTAAGACCTTCTTGCCATGCGTTTTTTGTCTAGGTCACAATACCAGGAATAGAGTCCCTCTCAAATCCAACGAGAATGTGACGGTTATCTCTGTGACAGTCATGCCTTATTTTACATTTTGATTGACATATCAGTGTATCACACAGGGGTCACAGCTGGTGAACCTGCTGTTGGTTCTGTCTCCAGCTTCTTCCGCACGTTCTTCCCCAGGCTTTCATTCATGTGGATGCTGCGCTCTGGTCAGCTCTCTCCCACCCTCTGCCCTTTCTTTCATTTCCGCTCTCCTTTAAGGCCAGTTACTAACCAGTTTCTTTTCCGGAAAATTCTGTTCTTCTCAAGCAGAAGCCGGTCTCTGTCTTTGCCCTTGCATAACCACAGGCTACACAGCATCATGCTTTCCTTGACATCAGTCACTGTGGCACACGTGACTGGTAACTCCCAGGAGAATATGGAGAAGGTTCTGTAGTCTGTGTCCTCAGCAAGGTCATTGGTGTTGTGGGGTTTGTTCTATTGTTTGCTGTTCTGCATCCTGGGCTGCCCCAGAACCCTAGGTCCCCCTGCCTGTCTTTCAAGTGTTTGGATTCACAGGTGCTTCTGCTGCTGTTGTTCAGGGTATGAAAACTTGCAGGCCTTTCATAATTGAGTTTGGTATCTACTGATGGAATGACAGTGAAAATACAAAACGGAATTTTGAAAGACAAATGATTGTAATCTCTATACCCTTAAACTAAGCTCATTTTTAAAATTTTATTTTCGCTGTCTTTGTCCAGGCATGGGTATATTTCCCACCTGCTTTAATTTTGAAAACTTATCATGGTGTAATATTTTCTATCACAGGCTTTCTATTTACAAACTTTTCATAGTTATATTTTTCAATGCCTTCATGGCAATCCTTTATATCAATTTTGAAGTTGAATAACTTTGTACTGGATATTTTTATAATATTTTCCTTCTGCTCATATTAATAATTCCTATAACGAATTTACAGAATTCCTGGGTCAAAACAGTCATCCGTGTTGTGTGTCTGAGTGTGTGAGGGCTTTCATGTCTTGCCATGTTGTAGGAAGTTTGCCCTGGGCTGTGGGGACAGCGGTGTCAGGGTAGGGTAGTGACATGAGTTCACCATTTGCTTTCTTGGATTCTCTAGGTACAACATCCAGGAGAAGGACACCTTCTTTGATAATGCTACGCGGAGTCGCATTGTAAGTAAAGGGTGTGCCGGGTTAGTAAGGGCTTTTGGGAAACGCTGGGTATGTGGTTTGCAGGGCATTTCCTTTCCCTCCCTGCTATCTCTCATTATTATTTGCCTGAAGTTGCCTAGCAACTGTAAGGCCATGGCAGTAGTACAAGAAAGAGCAAACAATTCACCTGCTAAGGTTTGAGAGGGGTGTTGCTGCTTATGACCGCTCCATGCAGACCTTTCTTAGAGTCGTGGGATCAGAAACTGTCAGAGACTGTAGAACTGGAAACCAGTTAAGATGACCCCCTTGGCTTACAGCAAAAGAAACTGAGGCTCTGAGAGGCAATACATTAGAAAAATCATATAGATTGTTAGTATCTATGTTTATATAGATGCTCTCTATATAGCTTTCTGTCTCTATCTATCTAACTCTGTCTGTCTGTCTGTCTACCTATCTATCTACCAATGACTAGAATAGGACTAGAAGTAGTCCTGATTGCTGGGATAGTGTGCCTTTTATAAACTTTTTCTCCTTTAAGCCCCACAGCAAGGATTCGTATGATTTTATTTCACAAGAAATGTTAATTAGCCAGTTTGCCCTAGAATAAAACAGAGTCAATATTCTTGACTATAGCCGTCCTTCTCTCCTTCCTCCCTTTCCCTCCCTCCCTTCCTCCCTCCATCTATCTGTTTTTCTTTCTTCCTTCCTCTCTCTCTCTCTTCCTTCCTTTTCTCTTCCCCTTTCCCTCCTCTCCCCTTTCTTTCCTTTCATACCAAAGATTTTGTTTGTGCTCCATGTTCGATTCTAATAAACATCTAGGTCTGGCCTCTGTTCTTGCGGCTCCATCTCCAGTCACATAGTATCTCCATTTACCCATCAGTTAATTCTCTACCATTCCTGAGAGCACACAGCCAGTTGGCAGAGGAAGGCAAGAGGGACCAGGACTTAGTGCCATGTGGGAAGTGCAGAATAATACTCCTAAGGAAAGACCTTAGTTTCCAGTGCTGAGTAAGTAAGGGAGAGAGACTTAGAAGGCCCTTCCCAGCCACCTGGGTGCTCTGGATGGTAAGAAGGGTCAGGGAGCAGACAAAATTACTGAGCATTTCCAAGACACACAGACAAATGGCCTTTTCTCTTGCTTTCAAGATGCATAAGAAAATATCTCTGATCCCTTCATGCCATGTTTTAGGAAGGATTAAAAATGGGCATATGATTTCTCTTCCCTTACTACAGAAAGGGGTGTGAACTTCCTATTTTCTTCGATGCTATTATGAGTCAATTAATTCTCAACATGGCTTGGCTCCCACGCTATGGGGGGAGTTACAGGGTGTGGAGATGAACTGATCATGGCAAAGTGCTCGTAAAATAGTACAATGCCTTATAAATGCTGTTCCCAATTATTATTGCTATTGAATTACTGCTGTATTAGAAGCAGGATTAAGCACTCTCGAGCCCCATTCTGCTGGAAGTGATTTATTTACCACTCCCTCTAGGTCTGTGGCCAGAATGCAGGAGTGTGAATAATGACGGTGAAACACATCTCTCACTCATCCTTCTTCTAGAAGCTTCCTTTTCTATGCTCTGCCTTTTTCTCAGTCTACCCCAAAATATGAGAAGGGCAAAAAAGAGCCTTGAGTTTCATCCTGACCACCCTGGCCTTTTGAGTGATGTCTCATGTGACTGTTTTCTGTCCCCCCTTCTTTGTTGGCCTAGTTATCTGCTCCCTTCTTTCAGATAGGATACCCTTGCTTGGCCTGGCTGAGGTTTGGGACCCATCAGGAAGCCATTAGATGGCCATCACTTAATCACCTATATCTCAGATTCTCAGCAAGGAGCACCCCTCCATGTGAGAGATAGTCTCCACAGAAAGCCTGATGGTGCAAGAGTTCTCTAGAGCTTTTAGGCTTGTGAGACTTGAACCTCAACAGAGCAGGTGACCCACAGACTGCCCACTTCTGTAGGAGGAAGCTGCTGTGACCAGGCAGGGTGAGAACTCAGGAACAGCTTGGGCAAATGGGAAGGCTAGGCTAGGTCGCGCTCTTCCACACCAAGCACTGCCAAGTTCATGATCTTCTAGAGGCTTCTCAGCCCCTGTCAGGGTGCCCCTAGCAGAGGGACGGAACTGCTGGTGTGGAATCAGGCCTCTCTGTGTCTGACTGTGCTTTCC
This sequence comes from Ondatra zibethicus, assembly GCA_004026605.1. Classification (NCBI taxonomy): domain Eukaryota; kingdom Metazoa; phylum Chordata; class Mammalia; order Rodentia; family Cricetidae; genus Ondatra; species Ondatra zibethicus. The sequence goes on from PVIU01004119.1 coordinate 12,022, forward strand.
CAGCATTCTCTCTGGCTCTCCTAGTTAGCATGTGCCTGCCTTTGACTGGTGGAGGAAGCAGGTCTTGTAAGGGTTCCCTGAGTTACCCACACAAAAGAAGTTCCCTTCTGGCCCTCAAGAGGGCTGTGTGTCGTAGGCTGCCTCTGTTTTCCTTCCCTTCTGTAGCTGCAGCCAATTTATAGCCTTTTATTGATTCATTTTTTTCCCAGGGTGGGAAGAAATGAGTGGTGTGTGTGAGGGGTTAAATTCTTTGCTTCCTCAAAATACTCAAGCCTGGATGGGTTTGACAAGTAGGCCATGAGCTCCACACATGCTTTGTGTCCCCTCCCTCCAAATGAGGCCTGTGTGTCTGTCCCAGCCTGCCTGCCTCATAGGGTGGTGACGCACATGGTTCAGGCGCTCACAGCCCCGCTGTCCTTTCCTTTTAGGTACATGAGATCCTGAAGCGCACAGCCTGTTCTCGAGCCAACAACACGATGGGTAAGGAGCCCTCCAGTGTGGTGGTCCATGAGGCGGTGAGGGGCTGGGGGCAGCCCTGTCAACGCCTTCCTTGGTAGGCAACAGGGAGAGCAGCAGACCCCTGCCTCACAAGCAGGGCTGCTTCAGCTTAGACTGAGCAGCCAGTCAGGGCTCTGAAGGGTAGGCGCCTACTCCATGGCATGTCTTGGGAGCTCCCCAGCTGTGGAAACCTCTCCCAGACCTCCAGCTAATGGTGGGAGGTTGAAGGTTCCCTCCTCTTTCTAGTACCGTGTGCATCTCTCACTTTATCTGGATCATTCAACTGCAGTTCTCTTGTCCTAGGTCCTGGTTTGCTCTCGGTTGCTGTGATAAACACCATGACCAGCTTGGGCAGGGAGAGGGAAACTGGGACAGGGGGTCAAAGCAGGACCCCAGGGGCAGGAACTGAAGCAGAGTCTAGGAAAGAACACTGCTCACTGTTTCTCTCGCAGCTTTTTCAGCTGCTTCTCTTATACAGGGGAGGTTTACCTACCCAGGGATGACTCCGCTCACAGTGGGGTCAGCCCTCCTACATCAATTAGCACTTAAGAGAAGGCTCCATCAGACATGCCCACAGGCTAATCTGATGGAGGCAGAGCCTCAGTTGAGGTCCCCTCTTCCAGGGTGACTCTATCTTGTGTCAAGTTGACAAAACTAACCAGCACACAGTAGTTTTAAATACCTACAGCCAATTTTCATTTACTGTTTTTAGCAGTTTTAGGTGGGTCTAACCCATTCAATCTCTACATGAGGAAACTACTTCCTCCCCAAGAGAGGGTAAATGACTAATCTAAGACTATACAGCAAGGGGCAGTGTGGTCCAAATGCACTTCTCTTAAGCCTAGCATCCTCTCCACTGTCACTGGGGGAATCCATTTGCCTTGTGGTATGTTTTTCAAGCACCCTTGGATCAGGAGCATTTCAGAATATACACACTAAGGCAGGCAGTCTGATGCTAATGGATTGTTCGGAGATGTGTATGGTGGCAGAGGTGAAAATCTCCCCAATTTTATCATTATTTGTTCCCAGACCAAGCCACCGGTCCGTTGATTCTCCCGTAATGCTCTCTCTTTGGGGTTTCTACTAACCTCAGGATCCTTCTTACTCATTCTCCCCACTCATGGCTTTGATCGGTAGACAGTGAGCCCTGGAGATGTGTAGAAACCATTGCTTATGCCCTACTGCCCGTATGCACCTAGCTTTCTGCCCTGCACATTCTACTCAGTTGGCTTTATCTAATGAACTAATTTTACAAATGCTAAGCCTATGAGTCCCATAGTGATCCCTGGCGAGTTCCCGACTGTGTTCACGGACGGTGGCTTAACCTTTCTGCAACCCAGCTTCTTTTGTGTGGGATGGAGATCATAAACGGATCTTTCAGAGTTTTTGTAAAGATTAAACAGGCAACTATGAGTTTGCTTTATAAACTGGAAAGTCCTTCAGCGCTGGGGCTGTGGGGAGGGATAATCCCCAGGATTATTGGAAGGTCACAGGAAGCTTCCCGCTTCAACTGATTCTGTTTTCTTTTGCCTTTTAGGATTTGGTGTGTGTGTGTGTGTGTGTGTGTGTGTGTGTGTGTATGTGTGTATGTATACGCACGTGTGGTCTCAAAGTCAAACATTGTTAGGATTTTGTTGTTGCCCAGTACTGTTCAAAATTTTACTTTCCTCTAAGACACTCCTTTGGGTACCTGCTATGTGTCAAATGATGCTACAGAAGCCGAGGAATGCCAAGACGAACTTGACCTATTGTTTACCCTTAAGGGACTTCTAGTGTAGTCACTCAGCCAGATGTGTAAATAGGTAATTATGAGATAATGCAGCAGGTGCTGTAATTGTCACATGCACAATGAAGCAGGAGCACCAAGCAGGAAACAATTACCTTACAGACCTGCTTCTCAGTGCCAACAGAAATTATCCAGCATCGGTTTCGGGGCTCCTGGAGACAGTGGAGCCAGGAATTATCACCAATTACAAATCACAGTTTGCAATTACAAGTTGCAATTACAGGGAACACAGAGGACTTGTCCAGGACCACATGTTGAGTTGGAGTTGTTTTAAGTGGATCTAGAACTTGGCTGCTGTAGCACGAATTCTAATTAGTCTTAATAATAAAAACCCAGAGTCAGCGATAGGGGTGAAAGCTGAGTGATCAGAGAAGCAGAGCGGCCAGCCTCTAGAGAGTTCTTACCTCTGCCAATACTCAGATCAAAGGGGCGATCCTGTCCTCCTTCTGCCTCCTCAGACTGACTGCTGCAGACTGCTGCCTCAGATTATACTGAGCTCCTGTCTCCTCCTGCCTTATAGTCTTCTCTCCACCCAGCCATATCACTCCTGTCTCAGTTCCCTAGTACTGGGATTAAAGGCATGTGATCCCAAGTGCTGGGATCACCTTTATGAGAACTCTGTTTCTCTTTTAGACTGGATCAATTTTGTGGAACTCAGGCTGGCCTTGAACTAACAGAGATCTGTCTGCCTCTGTCCCCCGAGTCCTGGGATTAAAGGTGTGTGCCACCACTGCCTGGCCTCTAGTGGCTTAGCTCTCTGCATGCTGATCTTCTGGCAAGCTTTATCAGCAAAGGCAGCCCTTGCTCTGATCCTATTCCTACTCCCTTTGAAGTGCTATGAGCCTTTGGTGGAGCCAGGGTGAGTCTGAGAGACAGTTCATTGCACAGTAGCTGCTGACATCTTCACTCTATAAAGAAGGATGTCTGAACTGTGCTTCTCAGAAGAGGGGGACTTGCAAGGGTATCCTCAAGTGGTTTGACTTCTGCCTGGCAAAAACCCAAGCCTTTGGAGCTCTTTGATCAACATATTAACCTCCCTTGGTAGATCAGAAACAGCAAAGAACATGATAGGGTCAGAAACAGCGAAGAATACCCTGTGAAGCTTTGAGATAACATGACCTTTGAGCCAGGAGATGTATTTAGATTTTCTGGCCTATCTCTCCAGTTTCTGAAGGGGTGAAGGAAAAGCACAAAGGAGTAGAAGTGACTGGCATTTCTCCAGAGAATTGCTGTCCTATAAATGGAAGAGAAAAAGAGAGAACAGAACTGTATTTGGCATTGTAGGCATGCCTCTCCCCGACCTGAACCTTGGCCTTGGGTCTGGCCTTCTGTACAGTTGTTACAGTGACCTATGTACAATGCTTCAGTTTCTTTCTGATTGGACTTAACTGCAGAATTAGAAACCGGAAGTGGCCGTGAAGATAACAGTGATTCAGCAGCCCTCCCACTCAGCACCGTCACTCTTGCTCTTTGTAGACAATGCATTTTAATTGATGCCGGGTTTTGGAAAGTACCAGCCTATTTATAAGCCGCACGTAGCAATTTATTTATATTTCTGCCTTGTTCCACAACATTTCTGAAGTGGCTTACAAGGAAAACAATAAAACAAGCCTAATATAAATAATAAATTAAAAAATAAGAACCAGGAAAAAAATACAAATTAACATTGAATGTCAAAACTAGGAGAAAAAAAAAACCAGAATATGACTATCCACAGCATAAGGTTCTTGAGTTTCTGCGGTTGTATTCTAAGGGCAAGGGGCCTGTGCTCAGTCTTGTGGCTGTCCCTGTCAGTACTCACATCCTTCTGGGTAGAAATCTTTCCAAACCAATCACTAAGTCCTTGCTTTCTTACTGTGCTGTTTGTTCTCCCATCCAAGTCCTAAGCATGGTGGGCCTGCAGGCTTTCTGTGATCACAAGAATGGCATTGTGCAGGTGATGTGCACAGACGCCAGCAGGCATTCTCTAGATGAGAGCATGTGCAAGATCTTCTGGAAGGCCACTGATGGAGGAAGAGTACATCTCTCTCTCTCTCTCTCTCTCTCTCTCTCTCTCTCTCTCTGTGTGTGTGTGTGTGTGTGTAGGAGAGAGAGTGTTTGTGAGTATGTATGAATGTGTGAGAGTATATATGAGTGTGTGGATAGGTATGTGTGTAAGAGAGAGACCTTGTGAGTATGTATGAGTGTGTGTGAGTATGTATGAATGTGAGTGTATTTGAGAGTATGTATGAGTGTGTGTGAGTATGTATGTGTGTGTGTGAATGTGTGTGTGTTTCCTCATGGATCATCAAAGGATCATTGGACTCATTTCTTGAATTCTTGACCTGTGATCTGCCCCCATTCTGTCCCCATGCTTTACTGTTGCCGTTTTCCCGTGCCTTTGGGAGATAGGCAAACAAGGTCCTTACAATTCTGGTAAAGAGAAATTGAAGGAGGGGCTGCTGCCAGGATCCTGCTCTGGATAAAGCACGCATCATCAAGGGGAGTGGGTTTTATGAGCTCTGCATTAGCTGTTTATAGATAGTTATCCTTGCTTCTGGGTGTTCTGTGCTGGGAGCTAAGCAGGTAGGAGATCTCTGAACCAATAAGGCATTTATTATAGCCCAAATATATGTGAATAGTTGGACGTTTTTCGAAGCACTTTCATGTCTTTAGCTCTTTTGGTCCATTAGACCCCATGAGAAGCAGTGTTACCAGCCAGTGTTTCATAATATAGTTACTGACTAGTACACTGTAGGCGAGAGGGCCAGGGTTAGAGGCAGCTTTCTTGGCTCTTCTCTAGTGATCTATAAGTCAATCGATTGACAGTGGAAGTTATCAGGAAAGGTTTCCCAGAGGACTTGGAAGATGACCCTTGCGTTCATTTGCAAACTATTTGAGCACCTACTTTTAGACTCCAGAGCTGGAAAATAGAGTAGTAAATTAAACAGAAACAAATTCTTCTCTGCGGGGAGTTGACATTCTAGTGAAGGGAGAAGAAAAATAAGTCAATAAACAAAATGGACTCACCACGCAGGGGCCTGCATTTAAATGGAAAAATAAATAAAGAAAGGTGCTGGAGAGAGGGGGTGTTTTAAATGAGACAACAGAGAGGGACTTCAGGAGAAGGGGGTGACGAGTAAGCATGGGGCCTCCTGGGAAAGCAAAGCAGGTAAGACAGAGGACTAGATGCAGAAATTGCAGAGTCAACCAGTATCCTGGCAACATCCAGGACCATCCGGGGCAGGCATTTAGCCACCATTCACAAAAGTTCAGGGAGGAAACTGTAAAGTACCAGGGATGACACAGCAATCTGAAACCCATGGGGGCAGAGTTATTAACCTCTCTAGACCTATAAAGAGATAGAAGCCCTTGGGCCACAGAGGAGTGTCCTTGTGCAGGTAATGAGACAAAGGCCAGGAGTCTAAACCCTGCCCTCCATCCCTCTGAGGGATGAGAAGCAGAGGAAACCACAGACTATGTCACTCTGCTCCTGTCGGATGGGGGCAGGGCCGAGGTGTGTCGGGAAGGGGAACTGGATGGTAGGTATGTACCTGGCATGGATGGAATAGTGGTGTCTCCCAGTTCTGGGATGAACAAGTTGAGAAATTTGGACCAAGTCGCATTCCCTCCCTGTCCTGTCTCTGCCCCATCAGACAATGGGAATTCTGTAGTGTTGCTGAAACTCCCATCTATCTCTGACATGTACTAGAATCTGTAATTCCAAGGGGCCATGTGGTCTTTACATATAAGACAAGGGATCAGAGGAGAAACTAACCATTCTACAAGTGCGCAAAGGAGTCAGGGCTGTAGTCAGGACCTGGGGTCCAGGATACCTACAGACCTCAGAAAGGGTGGGAGTGGACAGTTATGGGGAAAGGGAAATGCCACCTGGGGGCATTCCAATTAGTCTGGAAGGGTAATTAGGAGAAGTCTGCCCTCCTAGACTAGCTCTTTGCAACATGACCTCAGGCTATGTTGGCCCAGAAGCTGCACTTCCGCGGCATCGGAGCCGCCTGTCCTCCTGGTTACAACCCCAGTTGCCAAATCTCGTGGCTGGTGCATTGAAATCTATAGGGCCAAAGGGTTAGAATGTGCATTGTCAACAACCTACTCCAGTGATTGCTGGGAACCCCAAGGTCAGCTGAAGAAAAGAGAAGGAAAACGGTGCAGCAGGGTGGGCTCTTCCTGGCTTCTTGACTCAATGACATTTAGGAGTGTGGAGAGCATCGCAGAACGTCCTGCCTCTTGGTCCTCAGAAGCACCCAAGGGTAACCAAGCCTATCTATAAGGAGCCCACTTTTTGTTATTTTCCAGTCTTTATCACATGAACATACAGAAATGACTCTACAGTGTTCTAGCTACTGCAACTAGTTCCTTCTCCTTCCCTTTGATTCTGCCCTCTTTGGAGAGGGTTGGCAAAACAGAAGTATCTGACCTTGAGAAAGTAAGGGCATGGTGTCTAAAGAGGCCAGAAGAGGGCCTCGAATCTCCTCAAGTCAGAGTTACAGGCAGTTGTAAGTCACCTGGTGTGGGTCCTCTGTGGCAGCAGTGCCAGCTCTTAGCCACTGAGCCATCTCTCCAGCCCCTGCTCATTCACTTCCTAGGTTTCTCCCATTAGCCCCCTGGGGAGGGAGCATCTCAGCTTCTCCTTAGCCTCCACCCCTGCAATGCAAGATTATGGGCTAATGCGCACGCACACTCTTCAGAGATGAACACTAATTACAAGCTCGGTTCTGCCTAGCGGGAGAAGCATGTGAGCAATCACACACTTGGTCGAGCCCCGCCATGCCTCCTTAATCATTGTCACATTTCCCATGGTCAGCTGCCAGGGCCCTGGATGCACACTCCATCATGCAAGGACTTTAAAGTGTGCTTATCCGTGGAGAGAAACCCTAGCTTTCTTGACCATAACACAGGACAAACACCTTTCTTGCTCCTTCATATGGAAGTTATTATTGCCTTTCCATGGATAGAAATTACAGATTGATGGAGGTACGTTTTCATGGACGTTTGGTGTCAGAGCATTGAAACGAATGTATGCTTTGGGCATCTCCTCTCCTGCTCAGGAGACGATGTCTTAATTATTTTGACCGGAGCCAGACCATAGTGTGTGTTGTAAACATCTGGTTTATCATTCATCCAGCTGAACTGGTTTCTATTTTGTTGGAAGAAAAGGCTTGGGATTAAAGACATTTAAGTAATTAAGCACACGTCAAGACAATTTGGTGATGGGTAAATATAGTCTCTGTTAAATGTGCCGTCTGGGGGCTCTGGTTTAGATTTATGTCCGGCTGGAGTAGAGGGATGAAAGCAGAATGCTGGGCTGAGCGGGCCCTGTTGTGGAGGGAATCAAAACCAAATGGGTTTTCAGGAGGACAGCACCACTCCTCTAAGTACCTGTCCCAAAGGATGAAAGTTTCCTTTGAGTTTGGCCCGTGGGGAGCAGAGCTGTGCTCCCTGCCACCCAGCAGCACTTGTAGATTTAATGAGCCTCTCTCTGGGAGGTGGACCATAAAGTCCCGCACTTTGTTCTCGCTTCACTTCTGCAGAGCCAAAGGCAAGGATCAGGCTTGGGTTTTAGATGTGCATGTTCAGTTACCCGTGGCAGGAGCCTGAGTCTATTCTGGCTGTGGTCTTTAGCGCCAATGGTTCCGGATGCAAAGCGGCGGAGATGCTGGGCCAGTCTCCCAGGCTGTTGAAAGTGTGGTCCATGTTGGGTGATGAGGAGCCAGCGTCTCTTCCTTTGGGAGTTAGGGTTCTAAGCAACAGGTGTGCAGATGCTGGAGGTGTGAAGGAGAGAGAGAGAGAGGGCTGGTGACTTTGGGGATCAACTTCTATGGGACCCCAAACTCTACTCCTTGTTTGAATTGAGGCTTTGCTTTTCTTTAGGGACTAGAGAGATAGGAAGGAAAATACCCTTGGTGCTTTTGGCTTCTCCGTGGCCTTCATTTTGGGAGTCAGAAGACAAAAGCTTAGAGAGTTTTGCCTGCTCTCTCTCTCTCTCTCTCTCTCTCTCTCTCTCTCTCCTACCCCCACTGTGCCTAATACAGTGATGGAAGAGCATATATGTGATCCTGAAGAAGAAAGCGTTGCCACTGTGGCCACATGAATGGTGCATGATGGAACCAATTAGCCCATTTTTGTTGAAAAGAAAGGAAAAAAAATCAAAAATTTTCAAAGCAGGGATTCTTTCTCTTTTTGAGAAACATTTGATTATTTTCTTTTCCTTTCAAACTGATTTCCATGCTTGTTTGGGGTAGAGTTTTGGTTTCTGAAGTCTGGGGGTGAAAGAGGAGGCCAGTGAGGCCCCACTTTGGTAGGGTAGCTGTGTGGTTACTTTTTGGCTTGCCTCACTCCCCTCCTCCTCTCTTCTTCTATGAGTCCTCCCTCCTTCCTTCCCCCCACAGCTCTGATTGGCATCACCATGTGCTACCACCTAGGTGTCCCATGGGAGGTGCCTAGCTACGGGTGACAGAGAAACATTCACTTACATCATCTGGGAGCCTTGTATCTGAGTCAGGTTAACTCAGATTTCATAACCCAGAGGTCTTTGCTCTGAGGCAAAAGACCATTTGCCTGGACTTCCTGTCTTAGGAGGCAGACTAATCAACTGGAGTCTAGGGTTTCCTCATCAGGATAGCTTGCCAAACAAGGCAGTGAGGAGGATGTATGTGTTGGTGGGTGGTAGAGTACTTGATAACTAGAAGAGACACCAAGGAAGTGCAGCCAACAACGGCTGGTGGCTTTCCAACGGTCACCCCTTCTGAGCGTCAGGACAGTGAACTAAGTGCAATTGATCCCATCCGACCCATGCATGTTAGAGGCTGTGGAGGACCCAGAACAATAGGAAGCCTGTGTCCTGGAAGGGAAATGAGCTGCTGCTGTAGGTGAAGCTGTGTGCAGAACTTTATAGGAGATGGAAATGGGTGTACAGCTTAGGCCTCAGCGGACTGAGATCTTTTGAGGACGGGCCAGCTGCGCACAGGTTGTCAGTCAGTCAGTGTCTGTCAGTCAGACACCCGGCTGCTGTGCTAAGAGATGCAGGAGAGCCAAGGAAAGTGAAACACCTGCTTCCCCACCCCCCACGAAGTGGTGAGACCGTCTTTGGGGGGCATTTACAGCTTCCATGGCAACTGTGGGGTGTGAATGAGGTAATTCTTGGGGTGTAGTCATGCTGGGGGCCCTACCTCCCTGTGATGTTCCAGCCTCTATCCATGTCGACAGCACATTTGTAGCTTTGAAATACCCTCGCTCCTGCTGCCCCAGCTCGGTGCTCCTCTCTTTGATTACTGTGGGGTGGCTTCATATTGCTGTGGTTATGGCTCTTGAACTGATTACTGATGCTCTGGCTGAAACTCTAGTCTACTGAGTGAAACAAATCTGCAGCTTGTCCACCCCTGGCACCTCTCCCCCACCTGCCCTCCTCCTCTTGGCACCTCTTGACCCTCAAAGTTATTTCTCATGTTTTACGTTAATCCCAAAGAGGACACTTGCAATTGGAAGGGGACCGCTAGCTCTTGAAGGCACAGCTGCGCACTCAGCTTTCAAATCCCCGGAGGTTGCTGTGTCTACCAAGCATCCGCGGGGCCCGGGAGCATGGTATATGTGGCATGCAAGAACTGTGGTGAATCATGGCAAAGTTCAGGAATTCAGGACTGATGGAGAAGAGAGGGCTGTCTGAAAGCCTCTTTGGTGTCTGAATACATGGGTGTGGCTGGACACAGGAGATGATGCCTAGATCTGTGTGTCCCAGATTCACTGTGGGTGCAGAGTCAGTGATAGCCCAGACCACTCAGCATCTGGGCATCATGCTGTTTCCCTTTGAACTCCATTATTTTGTCTTACTGCTGCCCACAGTCTCTCTGCAAACAATGGTCCAACAATGGAAGTGGATGCAAGGCCAAGGGAAATTGCTGGTTACAGGCAACATCCTCCCATTTCTTTCTCTCTGAGACTGAATGTGGACCAGGATGTTTGCAGGGTCTTAATACTCTGAGTTGGAAAGTTACAATTTCTCCTACCCAGAAGCTGGTGACCCAGGTCAGCCCATCCTAACCAGAACATACAGACAACTTTATAGCCCCAATAAAACCAAGAATGAAATAAGCAAATAACTGTGTCCTTACATGAGCAGAAACTCTCTGCTGTCAGCATATTGGAGTTAGACAGCAACAACTATGTGCTCAGAATTTGCTCAGTAGACTTTGCTATGGGCAGGGGTATGAAGTAATGTTAGGGGTAAACAATGAGTCCTTTGTGTAGCTTCCTTCCTTCCTTCCTTCCTTCCTTTTTCTTTCTTTTCCTTCCTTCCTTCCTTCCTTCCTTCCTTCCTTCCTTCCTTCCTTCCTTCCTTCCTTCCTTCCTTCCTTCCTTCCAGCGCATCTTTGCTCTCTTAAAGTTGTTTGAGTTTGCTGTGAGACTGTGTCTCCTAGAAATGTCAGAACAGGCACCCATACAGTCTCACCAACATGACGGCCTAATCATGAGCAGGGCAAGGACAACAGAAATAGACATGCCAAAGTGACTCGGGGAAAGCCACAAGACCTCAACCCTGCATGAAGAACTACGGGCAACTAAGGAATGAGGGTGTGAGATATCGTCTTCCCCAGGGAAGAGCACCCCAACTGATTATCCAATACCAGATGGTCAGCTCTGAAAGCACACACATTCGAGTTACATTATACAGGCCAAGCAGGTTGTATTTAGGAATGTGTATGTATATACATGTAGATTTATACAAGTAACAACAGTTGATGAAGAAACCATAAATTTGGAAGAGCAAGGTGAAGCAAATGGAAAGATTTGAAGGGCAGAAAGTAGAAATGATATAATCATATTATAATCTCAAAAATAAGAGAAGTAATAAGTTATTGGGGGCACTCAAGAGATTTTATTTAGGTGGCTTCTACTGACCAGGTTTTATTGTACTAGCGTATACACTGAGAAATATATAGAGAGTACAAGAAGGCATGGGTGTATATTCTATCAGCCAAGGGGATGATGTCATGACATGCCACAAAGCTGCTTTCTGCGCCCATGAGATTGTAAGAGTAAGGGCAAATAATGCCAATGGCATTACAAGATGCTCACGACCTTACCACTCATGAACATTCCACAGTATGGGGGCCATGGAGGAGTCAGAGGTCTCCAGTGTTCCCTAAACCTTATTGTGAGGACCGTTGTGCAGAGTATCTCTGATCTCAGGGCTATTACAGTCTGGGCAGGCAGGCCAATCACCATAACCACGCACTCCTGTGAAGAGACTGGGAGGTAAGATGGGAAACACTGACATCGACTTCGTTGTGGTCAAAGTCATCCATCAGAGCACATCTGTGCTGATATGGAACGCAGAGGGTTCCAAGCCAGCTGTGTGCTATGGTTGCTGTGGCCACGCAGTGTGGAAAAACTGGGCTAGAGAAATCAGTATGGGAGGACATGAGGAATGTGAAGGCCCAGACAGTAGGTTCAATATGAAAATGTCACTGGTATTTGGGAAGTGGACAACATTTCCCCTATGCTAAGAACTAAAGCTTGAGGAAGAAGCCCTGCAGGGTGGAGGGACAGAGGAGGAGCAATGACCAAAGATGGGGTGAGAAGGCCCTCCCGTACAGTTATTTTCATCTTCTCTACTTTGTAGGTATTAACTCTCTGATAGCAAACAATATCTACGAGGCTGCCTACCCGCTGCATGATGTAAGTACTCTCTCCATCTCTCCTTCCTCTCTCTTCCCCACTCCTTGCTTGCTCTTTTCTCTCTCTCCCCATCTCTCTCTTTTGCCTTCCTTCCTTCCTCCCTCCCTCCCTCCTTTTCTTCCCTCCCTTCCCTTTCTTTCTTTCTTTCTTTCTTTCTTTCTTTCTTTCTTTCTTTCTTTCTTTCTTTCTTTCTCTCTCTCTCTCTCCTTCCTCCCCTTTTTGATACAGAGTCTCAATATGTGAGCAAAGCTTGCTTCAAACTCACGGGTCTCTTAACTCAGCATCTGAGAGCTGGGATTACAGGTGTGTGCTATGGTTGTCTATAAATACTATTTTAATCTCCCTAAAGTCGGAGCCACAAGTCTTGGAGTAGGTGAATACATGGCAAAACGAGGCAGGAGTGAACCCTAAGACTAAAACACCTTTGCTAACCCCGAACCTTCTCGTTGCTGAAGGTAACGCCTGGTTCAGTTTTTTGCCAAAGATCTCAAACTGTTCTTGCAGTCATTTTCACGGATGGCAAGAGGCACTGGTTTTCGTCTGATCTTTCCTTGACACCTTCTCTTTGTTTTTGGCAAAAGTGCGAAAATACAGATGTTGTATATGCTTGATTAAAAGTGTATGTGGCTGGGTTGTTAATGAAGGCAGGTGGATGACCATGGAAGAAACCTCAGAGACTTGGGTAATACATGACCAGGAAGCACTCCTCAGCTGGGAATAACGTTCTTCTCAATATGCGTTGCAATAATTTTCAAGACAACGTGTGAAAAACTTAAGCAGCCTTTAAACTAAATACCTCTTGGCTTCACCGTCATCCAACATCTGTCATGCAACGCAGCCGCATGAGTGCTGAGTAGCAGGGATTTCTCAGACCAGAGCCTTCCAAGTTCTGACATCTTTGCTGTGGAGCAAAGTCCTACCAGTTGTGGACACAGGATGACATGGCATGGGGTGACGTGTGCTAGCCCACTTATGGGCCCAGACCTTGCCATTGCATGGGCTAAGAGTGGCAACTTAGGCTCACCTCTAAAGCACGGGAGGAGGGCATTTTCTGTGAAGAGCCATGCTAATTAGCACTACGTCGTGGTGACTCAGAAACCTAATATTGGCTCCTGACCAGGAAAGGTTTCTGACTTTCCTTAAATTGAAACAAAAGAAAGAGATGACATCAAAATTGAAAAAAAAAAAAGTCAAGAAAAAAGGAAAACCCCTTCCCATTTGGCATCTGTTTTTGATGATTTCGTTGGTTTATCTGGTACCCTTTCCTCCTCACAGGGTGAATATGACAGTCCAGGGGGTGACATGAATGACAGAAAGGTAAGCCTCTCTTGTGCTGCTCTGAGGACCCTGGGTGTGTAAAACCATGGCTGGGTGTGGAACCAGCTGCAACTGTCATCGCTGCGTCGCTTGCATATCTAGTTTTAACAGTTTTCCCGTCATAAGATCTTCATCCCACCCTTCAAAGACAAGAGCCCCAGTGGAGTGACGCTGTCAGACCTCCTTAATGTCCAGATGTGAACCCACGGCTACACTGCCCCATGGAGAGGCCACTTAGAATCCCTCTGCCTGTGGTGTCCCTGACAAAAATGCATGATTATCCATGGGTGTCCATTATAGATTCTGTTGAGTCATCTTTATGTCGCTTTCCTGTCGTATAGGCAGGCGTGTAGGGTAAAGCCACTCCCAAATTACAAAGGAGAATGCTGTGGGAGAAGGAAGCCCCAGGAGGCTGCATGTTACAGGAAGCTAGGAACCAGCGGTTACAGCTGGGAGAAGGATGATGCGTCCTTTAGAGGGACCACTTCAGTGGTGGCCACAGCTCCTGACCGTATAATATGTTGCCAAGCTCTCTGTGAGGACGTTTGTTTTGTTGGCTGGTACTCTGGGACCATGGGGTCATCCAAGCATATGAAATAAAGGATGGCTCTTGGTATGGGGAGGCCTCTTTGGTAAGGGGAGGTCTACCAGTTGCTCATGGCATCCTGTTTCCCAGCCTCCAGCAGCTCTAGTGGACAAAGTTGGGTGGAAGGGGAAGGGAGCAGTGAGGAATCAAAGCTCAAGGGATTCCCTACCCCCAACTCCGTTGTCTGGAAAACCACTCATGCTCCGAGTTGCCTTTCGAGCAGCCTTCTTTTTATCCTGCCTATTAGTCCCTGTTATGAAGTGTTAAGTATTAAAAACATAAAAGGTCTTTTCCAGAAATACTGCTGTGATTGCTTACACATGTCCCCGCTCTGCCTGCCTGGGGAATCTGCTGTAGTATTGTGATGTCTCAACCTCATCTGTTTCCTATCCGATGCTAATAGCCTCGGTGTTTAATTTCCTGAAAAGTCCCGCGTCACATTTAAAGGAGAGGGAGGAAGCACCCCCTCATCTCACCTCGCTCAACTGACCATTTTCTGTCCTCCTACACTCTGATGTCACGTCTCTCCCCTTTAAATGCTCATCACTATCAGTTGCCTGCCCCGAAGACTGCCTGCTGGGTGGTGAGGACCTCAGTCTGTCTAGGAGTATCCCAGAGCCCAGGGACACAGTTAACTCAGGGAAACCCAGACTCCCTCTGCTGTAGGCACTTGTAGAGAGAAGTGAACTGTAGTCTGTCCAAATAAACGCGTATTTGCTTCTGAAAGAATATTGTGTAATATTATTAATATATTACCCCTCCTCGCAGTAGGATGTGAGAGTCATTAAGAGACCTGCCAGGTAGAGCTGTATCTTGCTAGGTAATTCCCAGTGCTGGTGGTATATGATGCTGTCCACGGTGAACAGGTGTCTTTAAAGGCAAGAGGTCCCCTTGGTATGGCTTTTGCTTTGGTTTGCTGTCCAGCCCCATCACCCTTACCTTTCTCTTCCTGAGTCATGGGTAGAGAAGAGAATTTTGCCATGCCAAGGAATAAACAAAGCCTTAGTGGAGAATAAAACCCTTGTTTCCTGTCCACCTAGTGGGAAACTGATACCCAGCTAGGTTAGGAGATTAGTTGCAATGTCTGTAGATTATTGTGGACTCAGGACTAAAATTGTAGCATTTATTCCTAATAAATCATAAGCTTATTTTTAATCAGTTCTCTGTTTTACATTGTATAATTCAGAGAAACCCCAGAAGCTTGTGCATAGATTGCCTCACTAAAGTATTTGAAAACATCTAATGAGATTACTTTTGTCATTTTCAGAAATAATATGAGAGAAAAATTGCTTTCCAGTACCTCAAAACTCGATGTTCGAGATTTAGAAAACTATTTGTGTGTTACCAGAAGTCAACTGTCAGGAACTAAGATATTTCTCAGGCAAAGATGGCTGGAGACCAAGGCACATGGAGCTTGGCTCAAAGGGAAAAAAAAAATCACTATTTATTAAAGACAAAAGCACATTTGTTTGCTAACAGGATGGATGCTTCTATTTATTTTTACAGAAAAAGTTAAGTGTTGGGTGACTATTGATACATGGACCACCCTCAGCATGTTTCAGAGTGTATTGACACACTGACTCTATAATTGCCAGTGCTGAGAATGCCATTGTGTGGAAATATGTAGTGCAAAACGGGAGAAGTATGTTTAGGACTGTCTCCAAAATTGTTGGAAATTCTGCCCTAATCCCAAACCAAAATTCCAATTTCATGATTTTTTAAAATGAAAGTCAGCAACTCAAACAGCAAATTTTAAAACCAAACTTTCTAACAAGACACATTCCAAAAATATACTAATTTGATATTGAGTGAGTGATGAATAATGGGAAAATTCTGTCTTATTTTTTATAATGAAACTGTTATGCTTCTGAAGGAGCAGAACACCTGAGCGCCACGAGACGCTGCAGTTCCTAACATACAGCGGTCTCAAACGAGCTGAGGTTTCAGGCAGTGTTAGTTGGTGGCATATGGTACAAAGGTGTGCATGGTGCAGGGCACGTGTGTGGTTCAGAATCAAGGCGACATGGTGCAATGCAACACTAGTGCACACCTTCAAAAACACTGCAGATTCCTTACACATTTGAGTTCTGCTGTGTTTCTGTGTTTCGAGTCTTTTACCTCCTTTGCCACTTTCTTTTTTTGAGATCATCACATTTAATTAAGCTGCTCTATATGGGGTCATGAGAAACTGTTTAAGAAGCTGTGTCCTTGGGAAGAACAAATGTGGTTCTCCTCATACAATTACTTGATTTTGTGAAATTCAAGTAATGTTCTCTGATATGGCTGTAAGGAGGATCTTGGCAAAGTTAATAAGAAGGTTTTGCCACCTTTGAGCTGGAGGGTATGGTCCAGCCTGGGGCGTTTTTGAGGTAGGATGGCTTCTCTGCAGGTCTTTGAGGATGGTTTGAAACGGTATCCCAAAAAGGCCTCCCTGCCCTGGATGCTTTCCTTTGCTTACACTTTCCTTGTAATTTATGCCTGTTCCTGTGATCTCCCCAAGGCCCAGCTCCTGTTGGGATGACTACAGGGGACCCTAGAGGCCCTGGAGAGTGCAGAGCTCCCTTCTCCAGCTTGCCTCCTACAGCTTTGCAGCTGAGGTGACTCAGCCCCAGGTAGTGGTTGGCAGTCTCTCTCTCCCCTTCCTGGAGGGCAATTAAGTGGAGATTTCTCGCCTCTAGAGTACAGGGATTTCCTGCCTTCCTCGAAGCCAGGGTAGCAGGAAGAGGGAGCAGTTTGGGCCTACACAGATCTCTCGGGCTTCCAGCCGCTGCTCCTTTTCACGTTTGTCAGAGACTTCTCTTTTCCCAGAGGATCCCAGAGAAGCGGCTGCCACCATCTTCTGAGGACTCCCTGGCTTCCCTGTGGCCCCCACCTTTGAGGAGGAAAAGACCCTGGGTGCAAAGCTGGAACATGATTTTCTCCAGTGTTTTGGAAACCTATTGCTTCTGGGTTTTTGGCTTTTTCAAGTAGCCCTCTTTCCTAGTGGACAGTTAGAAAACGAACCACTCGAAATGGTGTGAAGAGTACACGTTCTGCACTTTGAAAGTGTCCATACAGGATGGCACTTTGGTTTGGGGACGTCCCCTTGAGAACGAACTGCCAGGATGTTCAAATTGCATGCGAGTGAAGGAGCAGTTGAGGCTCAGATAGTTTGTCCAACAGGTCACCAAGACTCTGTTGCTGGAACCTACTCTCCTCTCTTTGGGCTGAATTCTGTCCCATGATATTTTCTGAGGTTTCTGCGGCTAGTGACTTTCCGCCCGTTTGGGTTGCATGTAGTTGATCACCACGGAACATGCAACTTCAGGGTAGACCATGAATCCCAACACATTGCCATTCTGAAGCATTACAAAGGCTTGTATCCCCTGACTTCTTTTTTAGTCTTATGAAATGGTTACCCTAGAGGTCCCCTGTCCAATGTGAAGCCCCTTGGGTTGGGGAAACTGAATGTGCTGTTTATGGGCTTTGATTTGTCAGAAGGGCCAGTCTCCAGAGGTGGCTGTTCCTGTCACAAAGGCTTGGGGTCAGACACTTGTGCTTGAATCACATCTGAGAACATGGCAGAAGGTCCCCTCTGTTAATAAGGAGCTGCAGCCTCTGGCTTATGAGCAGGTTTGACCAGTTGGTGGAGAGAGAACTTGGAGTAGAAAACAAAGTGAGAAAATAGACTAACCATGGCTGTCTGCGTGCCCTTCACCAATAGCATACTCTCCCTCATGGGGCTGAGACTACAGGGCATGGGTCTCCCTTGGGGTCCATGGGACCCGCAGTTTATCATGGATAACTTCTCTGTATATGAATTCTTAGGGGAAGGGGTCCGTAGCAATCTCTTCATTTCTCGTCTCCCATTCAGGTGATTGATGTATATGTGGGTAGCCAGGGTACCTGCAGTCACTATGATGCTCTGGTGATGCTTGACCCAGTGCCCATCCTACCTCCCTATTTCATGTTCAGGCAGCTTCTTGGTTCTAGATGTCAGAATAACCACCTGTGCATGGAAGATACTTCCTTGAGTTGGGCACTTTGAAAGTGTCTGATCCCAGGACCAGAATCCCAGCAGAAGGGAAGCTTCTGACTTGCCTGTGTCTGTGGTCTCTGACTGGAGCCGTACTGGCTTCTTGGAGCAGTTTTAGTTTTTCGTTTTGGAAAAATGTAGCAAAAATATGTTCTCTGGCTCAGATTTGAGCTAGACTCATGACTTAGGTAAGAATCTTCTCTGAAGATCAGAGCCTAGGAGATGAACCGTGACATCCCAGTTATCCTCCTAAGGGAGCTCAATTCATCCTCCCTTCTGATGCAAGCTAGCCTCCTTTGGGGACATAAGTGACATCTCTGTAGCAACAAGTGCTGATAGCTCAACCTTTGCTCTTGAGAGCTCAGGGCAGTAGAAATCCTTTTAGAAGGAGAGGAGGAAATGCACTGATAATAGCAGGAGTAAATTCTGAGGCCATCACTCTGGAATGGGCTGTACCAGGGCTTGGGAGACCTCTCCCTCTACTTTCATGCATGGTTGACAGGCACCTTTGTGTCTGACTCCCCCCTTCCCCCAACACACATACTTTTAAACAGTAACTGTGAGTGCGTTTTGTTTCATCAGACTGTGTGGTTTCTGGTTGTATTTTACAGTTTCTGGGAGATGTTATGACAATAAAAGTCTATAGCCTTTAAGTAGAAATGCTAGTTCTGATTCCAGCTTTAGTGTCATGTCTTTAAAGAATCGGAGGTAAAAGGCTTGTTGCCAAGCTGGTGTTTCGCAGGCTAAGGTTCCTTAGAGTGCAGGTCCCTCTTTGGAAGATTTCCTTGGGCATTCCATGTGATGTGTAAAGAGTATAAAAATTACAGTAAAACAGAAGTGGTTTTGTCAGACCGTTCTAGACTTATTAAGCACCAGTATCTGGCCAACATGGCTGTCTATATGAGGGCAAATGTTAGCCCATTACTAAATTACTAGATTTACTGGTAGGTGACTGGTAAAGCTTATTAGCCAGGGGTCTGAACCTGAACTGTTGGGAGATGCGGCTTGTTTTTGCCAGAGCTACTACCTACCACCCAGTGGTGAGGTGGCCTGAGGTGTTTGGTGTGGCATCTCCTCACAAAGTGGGCGGGCCGCTCAAACTGGCTCCTCCTTCCAGCTTGAAATCTCTCAGGTGAAAGTAATTAATGACCTCCAAGTTACAGACTTCAATGGCTACTTCTCCGTTCTCATCTGACCCGTTAGCAGCGTGCCACCTAGTGTGCCGGTTTCTTGTGGAAACTTTCTTCTCTTAGCGACACACTGAGCTCCTTTTCCTCACCAGACTCTTTGCTGCTTCTTCTTCATCCCCTGGTCCTTTAAGCCTGATAGTGTCTGGCTCTGTATGCCATGCCTCAGTCTTTAACCCTGAGAGTATGCGGGTCTGTACACCATTCCCTGGTCCTTTAACCCTGATAGTATCCAGGTCTGTACTTACTTTTCATTCTTTGACGATGTGATGACTTTGTGGCATATCTCTTTTTTAATAACTAACAAATTTGCTTCTCCAGCCTGGACTGTCCTTTGCACTCAGCTTTCTATACCTGGCTGCTTATTCAACATCCACGAGGACACCCCAAAAGCATCTCAAATAAACACATCCTAAAGTCAACTCTTGGTTCTGCCTCCATGACCTTGTCCTCTCTACCGTCCTCCATTTCAATAAATGCATCATGGCTACTCAAGTGCCCGGGCCAAGCTCTCACCCCACCGCCAACCATCTAATTAGTCACAAGTCAGTGAGCAAAACCACATGTCTCTCATCACCCTTGAGTATAGCTATCATCTCTCCTCTGGACCATCCCAACAATAGCCATCCCTGTTTCCCTGCTCTTCAGTCTTTTCTCCATATAATAGCCAGAATGAACCTTCTGCAATGGTCACCCCCGTCTGTCTCCCGGTGTTTACTCTGTCCCAGTCACGTATCCTCCTCTGGTATTCTAAGCTATTCCATAGACACTCACCTCAGGGACCCTGCACGGGGAGAGTGCGTGTCCTCCACGTCTTTCTGGTCTAAGCTTAGATGTTACCGCCTCAGAGGGGCACTCCCTAGCTGTCCCACCTAAAACAGCATCCTACCCCCACGCCACATTATATTATCCATGTCTTGACTTATTTTACATTTATGAATTTTATATATTTATAGTTGTCTGCCTACATCAAGTACAAGCGCCATGGCAACAGTGATTTTAGTGGGTTTTCTGCAGCATCTGGGTCTAGACAGTGCCTGAAATACAGGAGACATTCAGGGAATACTTGTTAAAGGGGTGAGCAATGAGTGTCAGGGCTCATGCTGGGCCAGGCAAGATGGGGGATAAAGGTGATGCTTATAGGTACCTGAGTGTTTCTAACTGCGTGTAGGTGATCTCTATTATTTGGTGAAGGTGAAGGCAGTTCCTGTAGCCTTCTGCCTCTGGATATACTTATGGGGACATCACATGAGACTTCGAGAAACTGACCTTTGGGATAACATTTTGACTTTACATTGAACAAAACAAGATGAACAGTTGACCACTTCACTGCTAATCTGTCTTCCTATCTTTCTTGCTTAGCTGCTGTATCAGGAATGGGCTCGCTATGGAGTGTTTTATAAATTTCAACCCATTGACCTCATCAGGTGAGTGTGGGAGGGGACGTTTTGGGGTTGCTTAAGATGCAAATCCTAACCAATGCATTGTCAACTCTTTTGGCCTCTGGCAGTCTGCAGTTTACACAGAGGGGCCTGCTCTCCCTAGGTGGCTTGCCCTTGCTCTGTGTCTTGTGGTTTAGGATGTAGTGCAGGGATATGCTGGGGGATGGAAGGGGAAGAAGATGATACAGGTTGATGTTCTAAGACTTCCATCATTAGGTGAGCACCACACTCTCAATTTCCCTGCCTTCTCTTCAGGAATAAAAGAGAATGGTCATATTGTTTTTCAAGGAAAGGACTGAGATGGAATAGAACCTTGGGTGGTACCCAAGTGGCCACAATGCTGTTTGTGGGGAGGAAAGATCTGACTGATCCCACAAGGGACAAATCAATGGGCTTGGTAGACTGAGGACTATCCACAGCTTTCTAGCTTGTAGAAAGCCTGGGTCCTGGAATACTTCTCCTCATTTGGCATCTTGGAAATATCCCAAGCTTCTATAAAACATCAATGAAAGCTCTTTTAAAGAACTTACTAGGATGCAGTAGGTCTGACTAGCTGAAAATGGTTAAAGAGTCTAGATTCTAGATTTCTAGAGTCTAGAAACTTTGTGTATACTATCAGCCTTCTTCCAGGACAGAATGTCAGGAGGCGGCATTGGAGGATCAAATGGTCCTGTTTCTTTTTTTTCCCATACATTGTTTTGTTTTATTTTTTCCATTCAAGAACATAATTAAAGAAATAAAATTTTTTTTCTTTCTTCCCCTTCTCCCGGTCCCCTCCCACTACCCCCCCACCCCTGTTTCTTTGAGACTTTTTTTTCCTCCTTGGCTTTCAAGATTCTGAGAGGTTGAACTGAGGGGATATATGAGCTAACTTGATAGATGCAATCCTTTGGAAAAGATGGAAGCCTGTAGCTTACAGACCGGCGTAATGGCCTCCCTACCACATGTGCCCTTGTGGTGGTTTTAATGATCTAATTATCAAGGTTGCAAACACAAAGAACATTCCTGGTTCACTGCTGTGGTTTGGGGAAAGGGCACTCACCAAAAAGATTAAGTCCATGGGAATAATTCCAGCCTGAGGAAAAAGAAGGCATCATGGGGTCAGAGTTTGGGCAGGTTCACCTCCTTGCATGGCCATGCCTGTGGCCTCCCAAGGAACTGGGAGAAGCAGGTGTTCCTTCCAGATGAATTGTTAACTGAAATGCTCGGGCCTGGGAGCAGGAGTGGGGGGACTATGACCGAGGCTCATCACCCAGCAGCTCTGTTTCTTGGCTGACTTTCCATAGCATGGGCCACCTAGACTGTTCCTGGGGCCACACCAAGTCTGCTTCTTCCATTCGAGTGGGCTTTGATCTCCTTCTCTTGGCATCTCAAGTGGCCACCCACCTCTGTCGCCTGTTTTGTCTAACTACCCATTTGTTTTTAAAGTATGAGTGAAAAACAAAAATTCTCTCTTCCAGAAAGCCCTGTCTTTCCCCCAGAGACTTCAGGTGATTTGCCTGCCAGTTAAGCGGGAAATGACTCCAAAATGTACTGAGGTTTGGCTACCAAAGCGACCTCATGCACAGGAGGAGAATTACCTTTGGGGCAGAGCCCTGTTCCTGGGCTGGCAGATTTGGAGAGCTCAGCTCTGTCTAGACTGAGCCTTGGGAACTGGAGCAGAACTGGAGGCTGTCCTCATACAGGCAGCCTTGGTGGGAAAGGGGGCTGAGTCTGGAGGTGCTGAGAAGGTCAGATAAACACACTGAAGTGTGTGGGAGAGTGGGCAGGCAATTGCCTACCCTGTGACCTGAGAACATCATATCTCAGGGACATGGTGGAAGGAGAAGGGCTGGTGTAGCTTGTTTGTTTCCCGGCTGCCTGGCAGCTCAGACCCAAAATAATCACACAGAAACTATATTATTTAAAACACTGCTATTAGCTCTAGCTTCTTATTGGTTAGCTCTTACATATTAAGTTAACCCATCTCCATTAATCTATGTATCACCATGAGGTTGTGGCTTACTGGGTAAAGTTCTGGCACCTGTCTCCAGTGGGGCTACATGGCTTTTCCCTGACCCCACCTCCTTTCTCCCAGCATTCAGTTTAGTTTTCCCCCACCTAGTTCTGTTCTGCCCTGCTATAGGTCCAAAGAAGTTTCTTTATTAACCAATGGTATTCACAGCATACAGGGGGGACTCCCACAGCAGGCTGGCATCAGGAAAGGTGTCCAGGGGATGGAAGGGCAGGCTCTCTAGAAGCCACAGGTAGATACTCAGAGATCTTGTAAAGAGAAAACTAAGGTGGAACAGTCTTTTCCCCCGAGGGAGTTCCACAGTGGACCCTCCACTCCACACCATCTCCTCAAATGAGTCTTAATTTATCTGATTCTCAAAGATCTATGCTGCCTCTTTACAATCACAAGGGCCCAGGACTTCCATTATCCCTGTTAATCTGTTATTTTTCTCCTTCTCCGTCTTCTGTTTTGGTTTTTCAAGATAGGGTTTTAATATGTATCCCTGGATATCCTGGAACTCTCTCTAGACCAGGCTGGTCTTAAACTCAGAGATCCACCTGCCCCTGACTCCTGCCTGACTTCTGGGATTAAACACATGCACCGCCACACCCAGCTTCCCATTTGTTAATCTTGAAGATACCTCGTTAGCGTGAGTTCTCTCTCCTGCTTCTTGTCTTTCATCTCTTCTGCTACCACCTGCAAAGACCCACTTGGCACACAGAGACTAAGCTGGTGATTCCCTGCCTGGAGCCATCATGGGTTCCATGCTGGGGTCGTTTTGTGTGGTTGCTGTTTGCTACTGTGGGGTGCCTTCTCATGCCTCATGAAGAAGCTGCACTCATGGAGCCTGACTTGAAAGATGAATGACAATTTATACACTGGCTCGGCACATTCTAGAACGCTTGTATGTGAACTTGTGCTGCCTATTGAAAGACTCAGAAATAGTTATCTTTTACTACAAAGGTCTTAAAGTCTAATCTTGAGGCTTGGGAGTCCCTTAAAGGGACTGAATATCATAGAGGGGAGATAACGTGCTCATTCTTACACGGGTACCCTTCACTCTGTCTCTATGAACTGTCCATCACTGGTGCCCAGAAGGCTGCACTATGAAACCATGGATGGTCTCTCCAGTCCAGCAGGGCTCTCCTTGCTAGATCCTGCATTTGTCCTGGAATCCTTGGGGCCTGAAGGCCTAGCATGAATGTGTACACTTGCAAGAGTTATTTTGGAATGTTTCCTAGGCAGAGATCTGGCAGGGACTCGGGTGCATGGGTGCAACCCAACCCAGAGGATCTCCCTGGGAGTTTTGAACTAGCTGCCATTGTGACTTAGCAGAAATAGTTCATGACCAAGAATATAGAGGAGTGAAGCCTGAGATGGAGCAAATGGCCCCTGTGCTCCCTTAGCAGTAAGAGGATTTTTACAGAGGAGTGGCCTCTGCCTTCACTGCTCTGGGGCAAGCTGTGATGACTTAGCACGGAGGCAACCTTCATTTTCTAGGGTGATTGGGAGACCTGAGGCCTTTTGTATTTGAACGGGTCTGAGCCAATAACCAATCAAAGCCAAGACTTATGTTTTCACAAGAACTGATGTGTGCTCAGAAGCAGGTTTTCTTTACCTTGATATTTTGATATGTCTCAGGCAAGGCATCAGTCTTTAAATACTTTCTAAATTAGATTCTGTTCTTAACTGTACTTTGCTGAAACTGATGTCTCATCGGTAGATGTGCACATGAATACATACATTGTGTGTGTGTGTGTGTGTGTGTGTGTGTGTGTGTGTGTGTGATTGCCTAGCTTTGACAACATGAGGAAGAGAAGGTTCTGGAAGTACTAGGCTCAGAGAATGCAACCTGTTGGCTTTGGGGAGGGGTGCTCATGGAGGGGCTGATGAAAAGAGCATCCAGTATGTTCAGCAGCTACGTCCCCTCCTGGAGTCTGCAGAGGAGACAACCCTTCTTCTTCCCTATCTCCAGGGACAATATCCTCATGGGTGAGGCTTCCTGCAGCTAAAATCAGGGTCAGGATTGAAGCCTGAGATATGGAATGGTTTCCGCAGCGATCTCAACATAATGTCTTTGGGAGAACACTATCCAGAGACTTTGGCTGGCCATATTCCCCATCTTGCTTCATAGTCCACAATTTGCAAACCCCAGCTCTAGTACTGTGACCTGGCAGAAGCCTTGACTCCCAGGAGTTGGCTTTCCTCTTACTTCCAGGCTCAGCCATTATCCTTGTCTTCTATTCGGAGGGGCTTCCCACAGCGGACTATGCAATCTGACCTCTCATTCTCCATGTCTGTGCCTCAGCTTCCCTCTCTGAAATGTAACCCATTCAAATACCTCCCAGAGGGGCTGGCAAGGATGGATCAGCAGATAAAGAGGCCTGCTGTGTAAGCCTGGCCACCCAAGTTCTGTCCCTGGAACTCATGGAAAGGTAGAAGGAGAAAGTCAATTTTACAACAGTTGTCCTCTGACCTCCACATGTATACCGTGATACCTCCCAATCTCCACCATGCACACGCAATATAATGATAACAACAACAATAATAATAATTATTATTATTTCCCTCCAGGAGGACTAGCCACCTTCTTTTTCAAAAAGTTTCCTGGCAGGGCAGGCCACGTTCAGGAAGGCCACAGCTGGTTCGGAGGAGAAAATACAGAGAAAAATGTTGCTAACTCATGATTAATTATTTCCTCAGCCCCACTGTCTTCTCCTTAAATCTTGCCTGAGTTTTAGAAAGGTCATTCATCTTAATGCAATGCACATTTACTGATACTTAGAATGAATGAGTATCTTTGCTCAGCCTTACGGGAAGGATGATGAAAGGAAAGTCCATGGCTTTCAGGACCTTTCCATTACATAGGGAGATGGATGTGCAAAATGGGATGGAGTGAGGCATTTCAAGACCATAATAGCAAATATACTTAGTAGTATGGGGTAGCATGGGGAAGGTAAGTGTTCCTAGCAGAGTAAGGGAAGACTTCCTGGAAGAGGTGGGCCCTGGTTTCTGAAGGACTGCTGTTGAAGGATGTATCTTTACTGCAAGCCTGTACTGTCCTATATGTCGATACATTGTTTAGCTTGAAAGTATGGCTGAAAATCTCACTGACAGAAAACTGGGTCCATTATCACTCTTCATGGCGGATGGGCAGCTCACCACATTGTCCTACAGACCTCATCTCCTAAGATTCCATGTCTACCTGTCTCTTGTCCCTCTCTCAGCCCCGTGAGTCAGCAGGAAGCCCAGGGTTGGGAGGAATGCAAGACTGATTCCAGAAGAGAAGGCTAAGGAGGGATGGTGGCAGCAAGCACCACGGCCCTTGCCTGGGTCTGAGCATCGGGAGGTTGTATTTAATTGGGAAACATCTTGCACCTAGGAGGATGTTGTGCTTCATAATTCTGGATAAAATTATATAGACACTCACCACTGAGGGCGTGAGAGAGGAGGAGGCAGAGGAAATGGAGCAGCTGCTGGGTGCAGTAACACAGCCGAAGATGAGAAGGGTCCCGACCATACATTCTGGTCTGTCTGGTAGATCAGGGTGTTGACTAAATTCGATCGTGAAAAAGGTTCCATTGCAGTCTGCTTTCTCTCCCTTCCTCCACGGAGCACTAGCCGGTTCCGTTTTGGACCCTTTCAGAAGGAAAAACTGCTGTAGGTCTTATGGCTGACCCACAGGCACAGGAGTTAGGGGTCTGATGTTCTCAGCTTCTGTGTAAAACCGCAGCCCGAGACGTCTGAGGACAGAGTAGAGTCCCTTGCCTTACAGTTGCTGTCCGTAGATGGCAGCTCCTGTTTTAGATCAAGCTTCGATCCTACCAGTAGCATCAGTCATGTGGTACAGATGCTGGGTTCTCAGGTACCAAAAGGCTGCTTATTTCCCACTGTGACCCAGAATTCCATGGGCTGAGATGGAGAAGGAACTTTCTGAATCACCAGTTTCTTGCCCTTGGAATTCATGTCTTGTCTTGTTTCTTGAGGGAACTAGACGATAGTATCTGGACTGAATGTGGCATACGATTTTTGGGCCTCCTCGGCTTTTGTATGCACTAGAATCCCTGAACAAATCATGACATTATAGAGGTTATAGAGAGGCAATGCTCACAGGTCAGACACTTTAGTGTTTGGCCCTAGGAGGAAGGAACAAAGAGTTCTATTTGCAGTGGCATCTAGCAAATGCATGGTGAAGGTGGCTACTCCTTTTCCTTCTCTTCCTAATAGGGAGTACCTAGCCTCGGGAAGCTTGTTTCTCTGCTGGAGGTTTCTAGGCAGTAGAAAATCTGTGGAAAGAAGCCAGAACTCTGTAACATCCCCTCTCTTGGCTCTGCTTCTGTTTCCGGTATAGAATAAGAACACCCTCCTGTTAGTCGGCTTTCCATCACTGTGACGAAGTACCTGGGAGAGTCAACTTTAAAGTACAACAAGTTGGCCATCTCACAGTTTCAGAACTTCCTCTCCGTGGTTACTTAATGTGGGCTTGTGTATGCATATCATGGAGGGAGCATGTGGCAGAGGAGGCCTGTTCACCCGTGGCAGCTTCCCTTCAAACTTTACTGCCCCTATGACCTAACTTTCTCTCAGTCGCAGTGAACACATCTTCCCACAGGTCCCACCAATTCCTAATAGCAATACAGGCTTTTGTAGCGTATTTCTGTATCATAGTATACTATTCCTATTTCTCAAAGGCTCATGCCCATTTCATAATGCAAACTGCAGTTAGTTTATCCCAAGCCATAGTGATATCAAAAGAATATCATTAAGAGCTACCTTAGTGCCTAACTTGGGACAGTCATGTCATTCCCCCAAGAGAAGATGGGTTGCCTCCCAAAAGACATGACCTTGAAGGAGATATTGGGATCCTGGCCCCTTCCTGTTTCTCTGATTCCTGGCTGCTATAAGGTGAACAGTTTTCTTTGCCATGCATCCCTTTAATGATGTACAGTGCTACCACAGAACCTAGAATGGTAGAAAGAGTCAATCACAGACCCAAACCTTGGAAACCATGAGCCAGAACTAACCTTTCTTCTTTCGAAGTTGACTCTCTCAGCACATTTGCTACAGTGACAGAAAGCTATCACATTCTTACAATGCAAGTCAAACCTTTGTGTACTTGAAATGAGCCACTTTCATGGACCTAAGCTTTCTTTCCTCCATAAAGAACAATAACAAACACCCCGAGGCCTTCCCACATTTTCGTGTGTGACAATGACTCTTCTAAGAGCTCCAGCATGAGGTCTGCTCTCAGGAGGGACCTGGGAACTTCAGAGGTAGAGTCCTGCCCACTGTCCTCCTGCTGTGGAAAAGCCAACACACATGCTGTGCACAGTCAGACATCAAGAGTAGCTGTGGAGACTAATTAAGTATGGTTCTACTCCTAAGGAACCCAAGTTCAAAGGGAAATCTCCAGGCTTATAGATAGCTTCTGGGTTTTTCCGGGAAATATAAGGTACAGAAGCATGGAGAAAACTTAGAAAAAGTAGCTGGGAGGCTATGTGAAGACAGCATATGGAAACTGTCAGGGCAGGAGAACTGACTCCCGGAATAGTCAAATGGTCCTCCGTGGTGATGGCCTCAGGGTTGTGAGGAAAGACTGTTGGAGGTGACCGGAATTCTTTGTTTTGAAGCACCAGTGATTCTTGACATTCTCAGAAAACAATTTAGAAACCAAGTCATGGTCACTTGACTGGGTGACTTATTACGTCACATATCCAGCTTAGGCCAGTACACCCAAGGCCACCTACCAGGCTGCAAGTGTTAAATGGAAGACAGAGTACCAAGGCCAGAGACTTGGAGACGCATCTATAGGCCACAGACTTAACAACTCCCTACTCTAAGTGGAATTAGGGGACGGAGTGAGGCTGCTGTTTGTAAAATTAGGAGATGGATAGAGTGACCTGTAGTCTTATCAGACCCTCAAGGTCCCAGCCCTGAATTTCCTGCAGTCTGAAAGCAGTGGGTAAGGAATGAAAAGGGCCATTTTGACTTGAGCTTTCCTCCAACCAGCCGTGACATTTGGGCAACCCATCCTCCAGCTGCAGTTTCCTCTGCTATGACGGAGTCACAGCGCCTGTCCTGCCTCCCATGGTGTGACCGTGAGGACTTTAGGTGAGACAGTACACAAATACAGTGGCGATCGCTCCAGATCTGTTTAAATGAAGCTATCGCTTATCTATCCCCTGAGCAGAGATGATAATACTCCCTGAAGTAGCAGAATGTTACATGGTTCTTTATATGCACTTAACACGTGTGACCTCTGTGCCCCACAGCAGCCTTGCCCAGTGGGCCTTATGGCCTCCATGTTGCGATGAGTGTAATGAACGTGATGAGGTAAGGGCTTCCCAAAGCCCCAGGGAAAGCTCATCTGGAGTCGGATGCAAATCTGTGGGACTTGTTCTTTCCATTGTACCCTGTGGTGGGAAGTGCCGCTGAGCTTCGTCCAGCTGATGTTAGGCTACCTGGGTCCCCAGCTACCTCATGTCAGTCCCTTCAGCTGCCAGTCTCCTTAGGAAAACCAGGGTGTGATCTACTTACAAACATGGTGTGTTGACTCAAGTCCAGCTCTGCTACAAGAGGGGTTGTCTTTATACACATTCCCCTTTGAGCTCAGCAAGGATAATGTGCCAGCTCAGGAGCCGTGCTTTTGGTTGTTCATTGTTCATGCCTATGTTTTACCATCTTTTATTCTGACTGCCTCTATGTGGTCGGGTTGTTAGCTGTCAATTCCCTCTTTGATTTAGAGACTGGCTTTGCTTCTAGACTCTCATCTGCTGTGTTGTCTTGGTTGCAGCTTCAGCAGTCTGAGCCCCAAACCAGTTAGCACTGTGTACAATCTTAGAATGTTTCCAGGGTCCCATGTGGAGCCTGGCTCCTGAAAGCTGTGGGAATGGGAGAGGGTCCCTACTTGGTTGAGATGACTTTGCTTTTCAGTCAAAGTAACTTGATGCTTCTGTAGCTCTAGTGGCCTCAGAGTGCGATGTAATAGGGTACCCTGACCGTGAAGACCTGTGCCTCACCCTTCTTGCTTGCTTTGTGTATGTGGAGGGGATGGAGCACAATCCATCAAAGATGCTTCTTCAAACAGCCCAGAGCCTGGTAACAAGGCAAGAGTCAATGTCCCTGTCAAGGGTCTGCTGAACGTAGAACTTCAGGCTGAGAACGGAAGCCTTCAAGAGGAGGGGAAATGAGGATCTTGAAATATGATAACGATACATAAGGTCTTGGGGAGAGCCTCTGATACAGGTCACAGAAATGCCCCCCAAACAGGTATTAGGTACACAGCAGGACTGAGGCAAGGTGGTGGGATTGTTTAGAAGGGCTTAGGAACTGGCCTTCAGAAAGTTATCAGAGAAGTCATATAGGTGAGTTTTAGGTATTATGTGTAAGTCTCACGAGGAGAAAAACCATCATTTGCAATTTGAGGGCTATCCAAGGCTTGGATATTGAATGAAAAGACTCAACAGTAGACTCAGGCAGAAAGGCCCAGGTGAGATCCTGGGGGCTGAGGAGAAACTGAAGACACCATGGAAGAAGAGGACTAGCTCTCTGGGGAACCGTGACAACAGACAGCAGCAAGATGCTGTCAAGGCATCTCTGGAATCTGGGGAGGTGGCAGAGTAGAGCATTGCTGGCAGATTTCAGGGTTCACCTAGCTTCCAGGTAAGGGTGGGAAGGTTCTGTGCAGGTTCCTTTTGTCACTTCCTCTCTCTCCTGGGGAATCTTGGGCAGGTCTTCCTCGGCATGTAGGCATTTCTCCCCCTAAGAGTTGCATCACTGTCCTCGAAGAGCCCTGGGCCATGTGAAGGTAACTGTAATTGTGTTTGTGGGAGTCAGGGAGGGATCTCAGGTAGATCTGAGGGACTGATCTTGCCCGGGGAGAAATGAGGGGATTGGCATCAAGATGCGTTACCATGGACACAGCCCAACTGTTTGATCCCGGGAGCCACTGTTTTGCTGCTAGTCTCTGGAACCCCTGAGCTCTCTCCTTCTGCTAATGATATTCCCCGGAGTGAAGTTCTCCACCCATACCACATGGGTATGTAACCAACATCAACAGAAACCATCTTAACACATTGAATAACACAGGCAGAACACACGTTACAACAACAACCGCAAGATAGCTAAATTTAATTAGCCCGGCACACCCAGGCTTTCTGCACAGACACTTGCCTCCATTCTAGAAATGGAAAACCACAGCATTTTGTAAGTCTCGAAGTCACAGACCCAAAAAGCAAATAGTATATAAGAAAAAAACACCCTTCATGCTTCTTGCTTAGGAGACTGTTGTCCCCTAGTAACTTCTTGAGATTATATAAGTGTATTCACAAATGTTGACAGTTGGCTGGCTGCCAGGGATTGTTGTCTGCCGCTGGCATATTGCTGGTGCAGATCAGAAAGAGCTGTGGGGCTCAGTCTTAGTCACGCAGCCTGAGAAGGGCCTCCCAAAGCCCTTGGGCTCTGAGTGGTTGCCTTCGCTGTTTCAACCACCAGATCTGTGTTCAGTGGCTGTAGTCACAGAGAGCAGAAGGGGAGAGAGAGGGTTGGGGTTTGCACTATTCACTTAGCATTTAAGTTTAGAGAATGGTAGGCATAGCTGCATGATTTCTGGTCATTAGCACTTCCAACAAAATGGTGGCAATCTCTTGGACTGATAGCCAGTGCAGTCTTCCACTCTGGGCCTGGAAGTCAAACTGCCCACAGAGAGACACAAATCAGCCATAGACAAAGGCTGTTTCTCTGCCTTGCTTGAGATATTGAACTTCCCGAATGCTCCACCTACGGCCTTGGGCAGCCTTCTCACACTGTGGGTCTAACCCTTCTCATGTTTGCTCCATCCACAGTGAGATACACTGTCCACCACTCCAGCCCTGGGAGACCGTGTCCTATTTGGATGCAGTAGCCCATCTCTGAGGACTTGGCTTCTTAAGTGAGTAAGTCAAGACCTCTAGTGATCCAGCAGCCAGAGAGTAACACTGGGAGCATCTCTATGGGACAAAAGTGAGGAAGGCTAGAGCCCACACTCAGACCACTCACTGCCCAGCTGGGAAGAAGACCCAGTGTCATGGGAGAGAGCTCTGAGAGTACACGTGGTTCTGTTCAGTTCAATCCAGTATCTTTATTAAGTGCTGTCTGTGTCAGGCCACGTTCTGTGGGCTGAGGGTTAAGTGACAGACAAGATAAGCATGTACCTGCCTCGAGTGATTAGAACAAGTGTCTTCTAATCTAGGGTACATATGCGCAAAAGTAAATTCTCCGCATAGACAGTGAGGGGTCTAGCGGCTTTTGTCACATTCAGATTTGCCTAATGAAACGTCCTGGACTCAGCAAGCTCACAATAGATGTTGATTTATGATTTGCTCCACAAGTTTCTGTTCAGAGTGCGAGTCAGTGAGCCTCCACTCCAGGCTTCAGACTGCGTAGTCCTTGACAGAGCTTCATGCTTTGCTCAGACCAGCAAATCCTTGGGCGCGTTCTTCTTGTAGAGAACCACGAAGGCCCAGGGAAAGCCGGGGAGAAAGGCAGTGTCTCCAGAGACGCGTGCTCATCATCACATCACTAATTTCCCACGTGGCTAAGCCTGACTCTCAGAGGAGCTGATATGAACTGAACACCAATCCAGTCCACCCCACTGAGAAAATGGGTGCCAACCTGGACCAGCCAGGAAAGGCTCTCCTCTATGAGCTCGTGCGGCTTCTGGCTTCCCTGAGAACAGTGTCAAAGATGAGTGTGGTGCAGGCCACTTCACAGGGGGAGAGGGACTTTCAGAGGCCACACACAGTCCAGCCTGGTGGGAAATGGCCTTCACATTTAAACTAAGATGTGATGGAGACAGAGGTGAGCTGGGTAAAGATGAGGGAAATGGACTAATGATCTTAGAGGAGACTTCCGGTGCAGGAGGCACCGTCCTAAGCCTTTGTCACTCTCTGGGGAGGACCATTGGCTTGCCTTTACAGAATAGGCCGCCGAAGCACAAGAGATTTGCTAGCTCTACACCAGTACAGACTGGAAGATGGGATTTGAACTCCTAAGTCTGGTGTCGCCACCATGTACAAGGTGGAGGAGACCTGAAAGCTGATTATCCCAACAGAGCGGCCATGAGAGGGCAGACTGGAGAGGAAAAGAGGGGCCCGATCATTGAGGATCTTGTAGACTTGCTGAGGGATTGGGGGCTTTAAGGAAGCAGGTCCATTTTTGATGGATTTAGGTTATATAAATTCATACCTGTAGATGATCCAGACACTGCCAACTTGGTTCTTACTTTAAGAGATTTGGATGTTTTTGGAGGGAGTCCCTGGAATGGAACTGGGGTGATGGTTTTCATTTGTAAGAGGATAGAGCGGTGGAGTGGAAATCTCTGTCCTTAATGTCCTGTCCCCTTCAGAGAGGAGTTGTCTGATGGCACAGCTGAGGGCAGCTATTCCTCTCCCTCCATTCCCAGCAGCTCATTGTCCCCCTGGGCTGCCACCCAATGCCGTCCATCAGTGCTGATTGTGTCTGTCAGCCATCACTAATGTACCCTGTACCCTGAAGCCCTTGGGGATCAGTTTCACTACACCCCTGTTTGTACACTCAAACTGAATCTTCATGACAACTCTATGACCTTGGGACCTTGTCCCATTTTGAAGATGCAGATAATAGTAGTTCATTGTAGACAAGACACTTAGCCTAAATCACGGGCGTTATGACACCCCAGGCTGCTCTATCTATTTGCTTTGTTCTGTCTTTGGGGAGGACTTATGCGCTGATGAAATGTGTAACTAACACCACATAAAGACTCTACGCAGCTGATGGGAGGCTGGATGTGCGTGCATGTGGTGACATTCAGCTATGACTATGTGGGGGCTCTAGAGCAAAATGACACAGTTCTGATTGCTTAAGGTGATGCTGCCATAGAGATGGGAAATTAAAATGCTGGGTCTGGGAGCATAACTGTTAGCCATCCAGATCCATCCTCCACCTTGTCACAGAATCTAACAACTAAGGTGTTACCATGTATAGTGGTATATGCCTGTAAGCCTGCTGCATTTTGGAGAAAGAGGCCCACGGATTATGAAGTTTTTGAGGCTATCCTGGGCTACATAGTGAGACTCTGTTTTAACCTCCCCCAGCCCTCCTGGGACAGTAGGGAGATGGGGGTGTCATGTTATGTCTGAGGTTACCAAATAAAGAGTCTTTTACCAGCGCCACTAGAATCTATTTAGATTTACTATAGAGTGGTGTCAGTGGGGAGTGATTCTTCAGACAAGCTAAATTAGATTCCACCTTCATCACCTAAGAAACAAAGGCAGAAAAGGTGATGTGTAGCAAACTTTTCAGAGTTAATTTCTGATGGTCCTGCAAAGATAGATTCTTAATCCTGGAGTCAAGGAGGTGATAAAGCCCCTGGTCTCACCTGGAACCAAGTTAAATCTAGGGATGAGGGCACAGGAGATTGGACCTCAGTTCTAGAATTTGACCATTAGTCTCACCTTTATCTACAAGACCTCCCCCACAGGTCCCATCTCTGTTTTCTTTAATCCCTGTAGTTTTGATGACATCTGGAGTGTTATGCAGAGTTGGTGAGTGTGTGTTTTTCTGTGGTGACACGTGTTGTATATCAGAGGCTCTTAAGCTCTGGACTAATGGAAAACTGTGCATGACATGTCAGGGCAGCTGGCCTTGGGTGGGTGGCAGCTGTATGACAGGGACCTGGTATGAAGACCATCTGACTTTCTGGGAAGGCCCAGAGGCCCAGCCAGGGGACTTCTGCTCCAAATGACTTTGAGTATTTAGGTAGGAGTGGTGTGTGTGTGTGTGCCACATGCACGCATTAGAGTAAGAGTTAAGACTAGAAGGATCCCTCTGCCTTGTTCCTTTGGGATATGACTCTTTGTAGTAACCAGGGCTCCTCTTATCCCTATATCCAGTGATGATACCAATGGTGTACATCCGTAGGTAGACAGCGATGAATGTGATTTGAGGTTAGCAACCTGTGACATTCAAAAGTGATCCCCAGTGTAGTTTAGAGGTACCACTGAGCAACGAGGATGGGTGGTATGCAAGGTGGGCTTCTCATGAGGCATGCGGTAAGGAATATATCCAATCTGACGTCTCTTGACTGGTGCTCTCTCTGTTGTTCCTTGTTTGTCCCCTTCACTCGGTATTGGCTGTAAATTGTCAGAGTTCCAGTCATGAGCAAGATGGAGTCTGGATAATTCCATGTAGGTAAAGATGCTTTGGGCAAGAAGGATGGTAGTGACAGAGTGGACTCTGTGGCAGTGACTCTTAGGCTAAGTCACACTTGCCCCACTGTTTAGTTTATTTCAGCTTTTGTTGAGTGATGGTTGAGACCCCGCTGACCATTCAGTTGGGACACAGCTCCTGACAGAGGTCTAATAAATTCCTCCTCCACCAGCTAGAGCAGTCTTAGCCCTTCCCGCATCTTCCAGTGCCTGAACAATTTATTTCCAGTCTCCCTTCTTGAACTTTCTCACTCCTCTCTCTTCTAATAACTCTTTCCTCCCACTGTGCCCTTACCAAGTCATCCCAGGCACTTTCCCCATCCACTCCGAGTGATAGTTCTCTGCCTTAGGTCCAAGTTGCTACCATCTGAACCTGCCAGAGGTAGTTACGGGACCAGAGTGAGAGTGGGCAGGAAATGCCAAGCCAAGTTTAGCCCGGAAGTTTGTTTATGCTCTTCCAACTCCAGCAGAGAACAGCCTCCTCTACTGATGGCTCAAATTAAATTGCAGCTGCCCTTGAACTTGGGGTTAGGAACGTAAACAAGTGGTGAGTTATGGACTTGAAGCAATGAGCAATCTCAGCAGGGGAGAGGCCTGGCGAAGGGTTGAGTAGGGATGGATTTTTCCAGTTGATGTCTTTCCAGGAGGCTTCCCTGACTTCTTGGCTTCCAGGGACCAAGGACAGCACATTGGGGGTGTGGCTCCTTGGTTGCGAGCTGGTGAAGGGAGAAAGCAGAGATGACATCCTAGTCTTTCTTCCACTTGATTTGAGCTTCTTTGGGAAGGATTTTAGGGAGGGTGGAGAGTCTAGCCGATGGCCTGCAGAGTCCCACCACAAGAGTCTCTGACATTTAGATTCCTGCATTGAGGCACTGGCCAAGAGTCTGAGTCCATTCAGGATATGGTGCTGAGGGCTCCAGCTTGCCTGGCTGGACCTGTTTGGTGAGCAACTGGGGAGCTGCCTGCCATGAGACTGGGTCATTGGTTCACTTGGCATTTGATTTCGTCAATGGTTCAACAAGCATCTATTATTCCTCAGGAGGTAGTCCAGACAGTGGTAGCAAAAGCCAAACCAAACCAAAACAAAGAAACAAAATACCCCAAACTCCAACCCTCCACTGCTGTGGGACAATGGTCTGTACCCTGTCACTTGTATTTTAAATAAACACTGATTGGCCAGTAGCCAGGCAGGAAGTAGAGGTGGGGAGACCAGGCAGGAAGTAGAGGCAGGGCAACGAGAATTCTGGGAAGAGGGAAGTTTCAGTCTGCAGTCATCACCCAGACACAGAGGATGCAAGATGTGACTGCCTGGCCAAAAAAGGTACCAAGCCACCTGGGTAACACAGACAAGAATTATGGGCTAATATAAGATGTAAGAGTTAATAAGAAGCCTGAGCTAATGGGCCAATCAGTTTATAATTAATGTAGACCTCTGTGTGATTCTTTGGGACTTAATGGCTGCAGGACTGGGTGGGAGAGAAACCTCAGTCAACACTCCACAAGCTCACAGTTAAGATGAAGAAAAAGATAAATAATTATCTGTAAATAATTGAAGAATGCTGAGATAGAGCATGCATTGTGAACCCCAGAGGGTATCAGACAAGGGTTTCTGAATTCACCATCGAGACTGCCTGGAATGCGTGATGGTTGAGATGAGTTTTGCATAAAGAATTGTTTTAAGTTTAATTCGGGAGAAGGGTCTGGATAGTCCAGATAGGAATAATAGCATGAAATGAGGCAGGAGGAGGGGAAACACAGTCACTCCAGGGATCACAAGCAGCTGAATGTGGCTAGAATGAAGAATATGCATGAGTGGGGTGGGCGTGACATAGAAATCAGATCATATAATTAGGGTCGATTACTTAACTACAGTGATGTGGGAGAGTCTGAGTAATAAACTGGTAAGATAGAATTTAGGAGAGTTAGCTGAGAGAAAAAGTTTCCTCTACCAATTTTTTTTAACGTTTTCATTACCAGTGCACAGAGAGACCTTGCTGAGGGAGGCATGGGCTGGAACCCCATGGGAGGCATAGGTTGACCCCTCTGGGAGGCAGAAGAACAGAGCGGGAAAGGTTGGTGTCTATTTGAGGGAAAGTCTAAATGAGAAAATTGAGGCTCAGGAAAGAAAACTCAACTGCCTAACGCCAGCTAGCTAATTAATGTCAGAGGTGGGTCTTCTGAGTAAAAGCCAAACAGAATGGTGGCCGCATAGCCTTGTTCGAGGGTGGCACTGTCTTCCTCATCTCCAGCATCATCAGCAACATACGGAAGTCAGAAGCAAGGATGCTCATGCAAAGGGCACATGAAGACTGCAAGTTCACTGTCACCCTGGTGTTTTGCAAGGATGCTTTCTGATGTTTGTTTGTACTTCACTTATTCTCTGGGAGAGAAGACTACGAAGAAAAAAGGCAACTCTGATTGGCCAGAATTCTTCATGGGGCTGTATTACGAGGGCTCCATAATACCTCTGGGTACCTGAGAATGGACAGTCACATTTACTAGATTTTCAACTGATTCAACTGTAAGTAAGGCAGACACGTTGAAAATATGATACAATCAGAAGTCAAAAATATTCCTGATAGGTCAGAACCATGAGCCAACAAAGTAAAATTCAGTAGTGGAAGACATAAATTCCATTAACACCACCCAAAGAGAGTGGAGTGTTTGTGTGAGAGGGAGAAAAATGGGCCAGCAGTGAATACAGCTAAGCACAAACGCTCTGCTGCTCAAACATGTGCTTGTCTTACACGCACATAAGTAATTCATGGGCTACACACTGTAGGGAACTATGGCGTGGCTATCCTGAGCTGTCAGCACTCTATGAGGATGGTGCCAAATTCCATCTCTCCGTTTAAAGGTAGCAGACTGACTAAGTGATCTCAGGGAAGAGTGTATCTGGTAGATAAATTTTTAAGTGTTCAGAACAGTTAAAATAATCGTGAAATATAAATAGTTTTGGTTGGGGCAGGCTATTTTCCTAAAGTTCCTAAAATCTCTGTTAGCCTTGTATCTGATCTAACAGCTTACATGTCCATATCACTTTCACGTTATTATCTTTGGGTTAAAGTGGTGAGTTCAAACTCTAGCAGGAGACCAGAATCACCCAAGAAACCTCTTTAGATATAGATTTCCTACTTCCACATCAGACCAAAAGATAAATATTAGTAGAAAACTAGCTTTCTGTCATAAATACATAAAGATCTGTGTGTGTATGTGTGTATTTGTGTGTATGTGTATGTATTTGTGTGTATGTGTGTGTTTGTCTGTATGTATTTGTGTGTATGTGTGTGTTTGTCTGTATGTATTTGTGTGTATGTGTGGGTATTTGTATGTGTTTGTGTGTATGTGTGTGTATGTGTGTTTGTTTGTATGTGTGTGTGTTTGTTTGCTGATATTAAACAAAAGGCAGATTGGGCCCCTTTCTAGTTTCATAGTTTATCTCCACACTCACACCCACTCACCTACACACATACATACATGCATATTATTAGTTGTTATTTATATATGAGTAAAGGCATGCAATAATTGTCTTTCTGATTCTGGTTCACCGTTCTTAATGTACTAACTTTTATATCAACCCATCCAAAGAAGAAATAGTTTAGAGTTGGGCAGTGGTGTTGCACGCCTTTAATCCCAGCACTCAGGGAGGCAGAGGTAGGTGGATCTCTGTGAGTTCAAGGCCAGCCTGGTCTACAGAGTGAGTTCCAGGACATCCAGAGATACACAAAGAAACCCTGTCTCAAAAACCAAAAGGAAAAAAAAGAAAAGAGTTAGTTTATTTCCCCTCTGGCTATCTGACTATAAATAAATACAAAATACAAGAAAGTCGACTTAAACTCAACCGTAATGACAATTTCAATAAGTATAAATGGTATAAGCATAAAAATTAAGAGGAAGAAATTGTCAAATTTAATAGAAATGTTGCCTAGTATATGTTGCCTGTTAAAGAAACACCTTAAAATATAAAGGTGCAAATATATTTAAAAAATCAAAGAATAAATACATTTATGCTACTGTGTAAACACTAATAAAAACAAAATTGTAATTATTTTAACATCTCACTGGTTCAGTTTTAGCATAAGAATATGATCAGTAATAGCATCAATATTTGCAGTGATCATAAAGCCATTTCAATATGAAGACATATCAGTTCTCAATGTGTACTTTCGTATGTGTGCATATGTGGATGGGTGGATGGTTTGTGAGTGCACATGTGTAGCCTAGACATTGACTTTAGTTCTCTTCCTCTATCACTTACCACCTTACTGTTTTGAGATAGGGTCTCCCACTGAATCTGGTGCTCACTGTCTTGGCTAGACTGGCAGGACACCAAGCCCCTAGGACCCACCTGTCTCTACCCACTTGGTGCTTGGGTTACAGACATGGGCCACAACACCTGGCTTTTATGTGGTTGCTAGTTATCAAAACTGAGGTCATCTTGCTTGCATAATAAGTATTTTACATCTATCTCCCCAACCCAGATTGATATGTGTATATTTAATAACAGGTCTCCAAAATAGATGGGGCAAAATTTGACTAAAAGGACAGGGAAATAGACAATCCATTTATATTTGACAATTTCAGCTTTCTTGGTAACTGATGTAGCACAAAACCACTAGGGATATGGTAGATTTGGACAAAAATATGAATGAACTCATTGCCATGAATACAACACCATATCTAAACTCTAGTAAACACACCATTCTCATGTATGCGTGGAATTTTGCTAAGGTAGTCTGTATGACAGCCCATAAAGCAAGTCCAGTGGACTTTAAAGAATCAGGACCATACTGCTTATATCTTTAGACAACAGTAGAACCAGAACTTATTCCCAAAAGACCTCCCTTTAGGTCATCTCAACAGTTGGAGTCACACCTGATTTATCTGTTTGAACCTGACTTGACAACCAATTCTGTCATGTATAATTACTCAATTAATTATGGCATCTTCAAATAAGCATGTTTTGCTGATTCTCATCCTCCTGCCTTCTTTTCCACCCTCAGTAGCCCCCTTTCCACTTTTGTGTCATTGTTCTATCATTTCAACACTTTTTCTCCTCTTCCCACTTTTCTAGTTTCTCAACCTGTATCCACCGTATGCCCTAATTCTACTTTTCCCAGGCATCTGCACAAAGGACTACCCTATCACAGGGATACTTCATGCCTGTGTTTTTTGCTCTATTGACAATAGAAGGAAAACAGAACCAGCTTATATATCTATCAAGAGATGTGCGGATAATTATATTGTGTTAGCTACACACAGCTGAATTTTATTTAACTGTAAAGAAAAGTGAAATTATGAAATTTGCAGGAAAATGGGTGGATATGAAGGTTAACACATTAAGACAGGAGAACCAGACTCAGAAAGACAAATATTGCATGCTTTCTCTTAAATACAGATCATAGCTTTTAGTATGTATGTGTGTATGTTTATATGTATGTATGTATATATGCGTATATGTGTATGTATGTAAGTGGGTATGTATGTGAGTGTGAGTGTGAGTGTGGAGTTAAGCTATGAAACTAGAAAGGGGCCTGTAATTCTGTTTTTTGCAGATAATAAATGTTGTTCACCCCTGAAATAAGTGACCATGGCTAACTACTTATCAGCAACTGTGAGAAAAGTAGTATAGCCTGCTCAAGACATCCTAGTGGGCTGTTCTTTTTTATTTTCTACCATCCTCATGCTTAAAAGTTCTACTCCAGGCAAACATGTCGATTCCAAGAGTAGCACTTGGTCACACTTAAAACCGGTCTTCAGGAAAGCAGAATCCAGAGGTTCAGATCAACACAGGGCCATCTGGTGCTTAAGCCTAAAACATGGTCGCTGAGGACAAAGGGCGAGAGTCTGTATAGATGCTTGTAAGCAAGGGCGGGAGAATGTCCAGAGAGTATGGCTATTTGAATATTGTAACTTCTCACATTCATCATGCTGGTCAACAGGCCATTGTTTTGAGAATAAAAACCCATTTCTGACATTCTGCATATTACTTAATTAAACTTTAACCTCTTCTTTATTTCTTTATTCCTTATTGTTTGGATGCAGGGATGCTACACAGGGCCTTATGCACGCTAGGCAAGCTCTCTTGCTGGGTACATATTCAGCTCTGTTTTGGTTGCTGATAGCTCAGGGTAGGAAGGCTCCTAGTGGCTACCTCTTAATGTAGGCTTTCCAGTCTTGCCTTTACCCTGGGTCTCCTTGATCACTCTTCCAGCCCATAGCTCGAGTGAAGTAAGATAGTACTCTCACAGTTCATGTGATCAAATACTTGCAATTGTGCATGCTGTAACATGACCCTAGATGGTGTACTCTTTTAAAGACATCCAGGGAGGGATGCTGGTCGGCCTCCTTGTGCAACCTAGTCCATCATCACAGTCACCAAGACTCCTTCCATCTGGAATTGTTTCCAGAGAGAACTCTAGCTTTGTTTTCAGTCTCCTTCCCAATGTGCTCAGCCTACTTCATGGCGTGCTTTGTAATTGTGATTTAAGACTTGCAGTTCCTGAGGGCAGAGAGTGGGTTTGGCTAAGTTTCGTGGTTGGTATGTTTACAAGGGCAGGATTGTCCTGCAGTCATGGCCCTAGCCATTAACTTTCTCCCTGTGGTTATTGTGCTAATTGTTTTGTGCTCAGAGAATTATTTCCAACAATCATTTTGTTCACTTGGAGTCTCTGCTGAGATCATAGGAAGGCCTGAGTGTGCTAAGAGCTTGGATGTGCTTAACAGAAGCTGTTTCATTCCGTGGTGGCTTTTCCAGTCTAGGAAATAAAACGTCACTACGGCTTAATGTTAGCACATGTCACCATGACTTCTGTAGCACGAGAGAAATCATTT
Source organism: Ondatra zibethicus (assembly GCA_004026605.1). Classification (NCBI taxonomy): domain Eukaryota; kingdom Metazoa; phylum Chordata; class Mammalia; order Rodentia; family Cricetidae; genus Ondatra; species Ondatra zibethicus. The sequence continues at coordinate 53,582 of PVIU01004119.1, forward strand.
CTGCTTATCTTATTTTATTTTGCTTTGTCTTGAAGCCTTTTCAAGCTTACAGGAATATCTCAAAACCACTACAATTTCCCAGCATCAGTATTCAGATTCATGAGTAGCTCAAATGTGTCAGATTTCCTCTTCTGGATACATATGAATATTATTGATATGGTATATGTCAAGCCATAAGAACACATGCATATTAATACTATATGAATTATATGACGTATTATTGCTGAACCACTTAAGCAATAAGAGAATGGGGCACTTCTGAATACCTCAGTGAGCAGTTTCTAAAGCTTAGAAATTTTGTTATAGTGAGCTTTTCAAAATAAGCTTACCCATGGTGTAATATAAACTATTCTACAGGCCACACTGAAATTTCAATTGCTCAAATAATGTCTTGAATTAAAGTTTACTTTTTTTAATCCAAGATTTAATTTATGATCACACAGAGCATTGAGCTGTCATTTCGTGCTGTACTCTCCTTTAGTCTGGCATCCTTTCTTTGCCTTTCGTGACAATGACATTTGTGAAGGATAAAGGGTCTCTTTATAGACGGCCTCTTGGTTTGGGTTTGTCTGATGTCCCCATGTGAATGGATTCAGATCCTCCAGTGTCAGCAGGGATCACAGCAGGGGGCCAGCGTTGGTCTGCCTCCTCTATGGTGACGTTGATTCTGGTCACTGGGCTGTGGGACATCTGCAAGAGTCCTCCGCAGTGAAGACACTGATTCCTCTTCAAGTTTGCTAAGTCATTTCCATGAGCATCTCTGAGTGTGTGAAACCCTGCTCCAGGTCAGATCTTCACCCATTGCTTTGAGTGTGACATAATTATTTTCAGAATACTCTACTCTGAGGTAGCATTTTGAAGAAAAGAAGGCAGGAGGGAACCTTAAGTAAAGACTTTGTCTTGATTTCTTCAACTATGGAATATTTCCAAAGGAAGTGAATGTTTTAGATAATTTAAATTGATGATGGATAGGAGATGTTAACTTACCTAAAAAGATTATTTTTTCTTCTATATGTATGAGTATTTGCATGTGTGTGTGTGTGTGTGTGTGTGTGTGTGTGTGTGTGTGAACCATATGTGTGCCTGGTACCTGTGGAAGCCAAAAGAGGGCACTAGATCTCATGGAAGTGGAGTTACACGTGTTTGTGAACTGATATGGGATGTCCTTCTGTATATGTGTTGCTTTTATTTGATAATGAATAAAGCTGTTTTGGCCAATGGCTTAGCAGAGTAAAGCCAGGTGGGAAGTCCGAAAAGAGATATATAGAGAGAGTAGACAGAGTCAAGGAGACACCATGTAGCTGCTGAAGGATGCCGGAACCTTACTGATAGGCTACAGCCTTGTGGTGATACATAAATTAATATTAATATGGGTTAATATTTAGATATAAGAGCTAGCTAGAAATATGTCTGAACCATTGGCCAAGCGGTGATGGTAACTAATATAGTTTCTGTGTGATTATTTGGGTCTGGGTGTCCTGGAAATGAATGAGCAGTCTCCATCTACAGTGAACCACTATGTGGGTGCTGGGAACCAAACCCAGGTCCTCTGCAAGAACAGCCAGTGCTCTTAAACCACTGAGATATGGCCATGTTTGCTTGCATTGTGAAAGGATCAGGCCTGGTTAAGATGTGGAAGTGTGAGCAGGGAGCTTTTCTAGATAGACAGGAGCAAGAAAAAATATTACTGAAGGAGCCATTGACCTTTTGTGACTGACCAGATTTGTAATCATACATCACGTTGAGACAAAATTCTGGGTCTAGAGGATTCTCTGAAGGTTACAGAATTAAACTCTGCCTCTGGGCAGAAATACTGGGGGGTGAGGGATGGGATAGGCTTTCCTTTCCTTTTTACTATTTTCACATTGGATGGAGATTGTAGTAAATGAGGCTCTGGCCTGCTTTTGGTCCTGGCCACCAGGCTCCTGCTGCGTTCATTAATGGATGAACCCATTAATGGTTAACCCATCTCCATTAATATATATCGCCACTTGACTGTGGCTTACCATCATGAGTCTAACCAGCGTCCATCTTGGGGAGGAAAACCATGGCTTCTGCCTGTCTGTCCTTCCCAGAATTCTATTCTGTTTACTCTGCCCACCTAAGGGCTGCCTTATCAAAAGGCCAAAGCAGTCTCTGTATTCAACCAATGAAAGCAAAACAAATACAGAAGGACCTCCTACACCAGGAGATGCCACCATTCTTCCTTAAATAATTTGAACCTGAAAATTTGGGAACTAAAACCAAACCAAACAAAAAATGATTAGGTCCCCACCTTTAAGAAATTAATACTTCTCTGAGAAAGATACTTAAAATAACCATGTTCCATTCCACCCTCCTTTAAATATAAAACTGACCTCACTGTTTTCAGACTTCTCTGGGCTCTGAATGTTTTTCCTTCCACTTGATCCACTATGACAAGCACCATGACAAGTACTGTATTTGGTATTGTGTAATATTTCATAAAGAGAACACTGCCATTTACATCATGCCAGGGCATCGACTGTAATTGCCTTCTGATTCTGGAGATGTTAAGATGTGGTCTAAAGTACATATTTAAATTGATGAAATATGGGATAAGAACATCGCAGGCAGAACCAGTCATTTGTTCTTCATTTATTTGTTCATTCAACCATGATTAAATGTAAAACAATGTGCTAGTTGCTGTGGGCAGGAACCAAATATCCCCTGTAGCACTTGGCTCAAATCAAGGAGAATTTTTAAAAATGAAATTCGACACACTTGAGTTTAAATGTGACTCCCACCATTTCCTAAGTTTATGAAACTCATTTAACGTCTCTATGTCTCAATTGTAATCTACACAATGGAGTTAACGGTGTCCAACTTGCCACGCTGTTGTTAAGATTGACGGTAATATTTGAAGACGACCTAGCCTAGCCTCTGACATTTAATGCCAGTTTCATTTGCATAGGCACCAAATAAATATTGGTGACCAGATTGATTCATGGGCCCAGGATTAGTTTGCTTTGTTAAAACAGTGCATTACAACTGGGCATTCCTTTTGATGTCTGAATTGCCTTCCCTCAGTCTAATGGAAACTGTTCTATTCCAGAGATGGAGAGCATCTGGACACCACCATCCCTTTGATAACTTGGGGACAGAGATGGAGTCACCCTTGCACAATTGTGTTGAAATCGTAGGGAAGGGTGCGTCACCTTACCCATAAGAGTGCTTGACATTTGGGGAACCATTCCTTTCAGTCCACTCTGGCAAACTAAATGTCTGCTCCCACCTAATTTATAGTTAACTTTCCTGGCTGTGAACATCAGTGACAGGGCGGGGTGCCACTGCCATTTGGATTGGTGGGCCAACTCTGGTGATTTTCCTATCATGTTCCAAGATTGCTTAAACTCACACTACACAGTCTCGTCCTTGGCTGTTCTTCTTTTCTTTTTTCCTTTTCATTTTGAGATTCGTACGTTTTTCTGACATAAGGAGAGAGATGCGTGTGGGGAGGTGGAATCTAATCCATACTTTAGTAATGCATTTGTCCCGAAACAATCTGATTGCTGTTTGTGGAAGAGAATGTAGATGTCTTAGGAACCAAACTTCCAAACCTGACTGTGGGCCCTTCATTCCTTCAGCCTACGCTGCTTGCCACGTGGGGGAGGAGATCTGGTGACTCTTTTACCAGATTCTTGCCACTGTTGACCCCCAAGCCCTGTCTTCTCTGCACCCTCAAATGAGGCAAAGGAGAAGAGATTGGATCTGCACTGCTCACTGGCACATCCGTGAAGCTATAGTCGGTTGCTGGTTCCCTGTAACAGCTCTTCTGTTCTCTATGAAGTACAGTGTTGAAGACTCTCGGGGAACACTATTGTCTCAAAGCATAACTAATTAGCCCCGTGAGTTCCTTGAATACAAAAAAGTTAAAGGAACACTTTTTTAAAAACTTTAAAGATTCTTTGACAATTTCATGCATACTAAAGTTGTCTACATACTCCTTCTCAAGAAGCCCGTGGTCTACTTTCGCATCTTTTGCAGGTGTGTGTGTGTGTGTGTGTGTGTGTGTGTGTGTGTGTCCTACTGAATTTATCATGGCATGCATGGAATGGGAGATTATTTGCTAAAGCATGGGCTACTTCTCAGTAGGTACACCACGAAAAATCATGACATGCTCCCTGCCTCCAGCCACCATTTGCTACCACTACCTCTGGGGGAGGTGTGGGACCTGCTGAGCCCTTCCCTTATCTGTGAGGCAATGGGCCCAATCTTGTGTGGGTCTTGTGCAGGTGACCACAGCTGCCGTGAGCTTATGAGTTCAATGACTGTGCCATGTCCAGAAGATGTCTTTTTACAGTACACCTTTGTATGCTCTGGCTTTTACGCTCTTTCTGCTTTGTCTTTGGTGATGTTCCCTATGTCTTGGAGGGGGTGATACACATGTCCCATTTAGGGCCAAATGCACTCCACCATCCTTTATTCTTGGACTTTGACCAGTTATGAGGTATCTGTATTAACTTCTGCCTACAGCTATAAGATGAAGGCCAAGAACATCACTGCTCTATGGGAATAAACATGAATATTTACTAACATGTCCATTTAACAAAACAACAGCACAGCAGGTTCTCCTCTACGGCTTGCAACCTCCTCCCTGGCACCACGCATGGGTTCCCATGCAGCTGACCTCAAATCCAACCAGAAAGTACTTAGTTACCCCCATCACAATCATGGCGCCATTGTACCAGTGGGCACATCTTGCCTGTCAGGACCAACATTCTTTTACTTCCCTTCAATCTCCTGCCAGTTTCTGCATTTGTCTACTGTTAAGCCCGTTGCTTTTCTTCCCCCTCAATTCCTATAAAGAGATGTTTATTCCACGCTTGTGCCCACAAACTCCCATGTGCCCTGGGGTTCTGAAAGAACACTGGGGGAGGGTTTAATGAAGGGTTTATGACTTTCTCCCATAGTCTTGGAATTGAGTTGTTGGGGGCTGGCAAATTCAGGGTCTCCTCCCTCACCTTGTGACGTGGTCTGCCAGGTTTGGCCTTGCTCTGTGCTTCCGGAACTGTGCTGTGGTCAGAAAGCAGGCAGATTTTTGACTTCAAGCCTCAGGTATGTTAAAGTTTTGTTGCCAAGATGAAGTCCTGGAACTCAGAGTATACATAAGATCAAAGTTGCCTTCACCTTCCGGCCTTTGAAGAAAAGCATGCTGGGCAATATCTCCTGGAAGTCAAGGTTACTCACATGTAGATTCTACAAAACCACAAACCTGGTGAAGAATCTGCTGCCCTCACATGGCTGTATCCCTACCAGTCCTTTCAGTGATTCTGCTGAGGTATCTTCTCTACTTATCACAACCCCACTCAGCAGCTGCTCACTTCTGTGTGCCCTCAACAGCGACTGGGAGTGGACAGAGTCCCTGTGCAATGTCTGTGTATAGAGCACAAGATGCATTGGTACACTTGGAGTCAGGCTGAGGGGAAAGAGGGGAACATCTAACTAGCAAGAGGACAGTTAAGTTCGAAGAGCCCACAGTGGTGGGGTTGACGATCAGGGAGAAATCCCAGTTGCCTTCCATCATAGCTGTTTGATGTGGGCCACCTGTTGGGTACTAACGGCTCCCATTTGTCTTTTCCAAAGAGAGGCTTAGAAGATTGTAGATGTTTGCTCTATGAAGGGATTTTGGCAACTACATAGTACTGTGAAAAATTTCAGCATTATTAAGTCATGATAAAATAACGTGAAGAAAGTAAATTCAGGAGCATGTCAGGTGAGGTTTGGACCCACGGATATGCTGGCCAACAGGTGTGATCAGAGGATGGACTGATTGAGTGGGTGCTGGATGTTGAGATGTAGAGAGGGTTTTGATGGACTTTCATCAGCACCCTGAGCTGTAGTCAGGGTGTTTAAGATGGACTTTGGCTTTGGCAGCGTTTAAAGTGTTAGCCCAGTTCCTCCATTCATTGATGTTGTTTCCTGGTTGTCTCATCAAAGCCTATGGTAGGCATGGGGCTTCCAAGAAAGGAAGTACATGATCTTGGCAGCAGATAGGGATCACCGGGCAGATTATAGGGAGAAACCTATTCCAAAAAATTTCTGGAGAAAAAGCATCTGTGACTCCAGGAAAATGCATCTTATGAATTGAAAAAACAACTTGAACAACTTGGAAGTGCTTTCCTTTTGTTCTTCCATGATTTTTAACATGACTCATGTGAGCATATGTGACCTTTTGGGTTAAGATGAGATTTGGAAGTTGTTCCTGTCATATGGGATCCATTTCACGGCCCTTCCAGTCCCTTCCATTCTCTTCTTCATTAGTGTTGTCCTAGCGGGCAGTTGCAAGGAGGGGCAAAAGGAGCACTAGATGAACAAGTTTGGCACTGGCAGAACAGCAGGACCAAAGGATCTTAAAATAGATAGTCTGGGGCTAGAAACCAAGCCATGCAGATAGCTAGAAGCAAAGCACAGTCTTCAATAGAAGATTTAGCTTCTTTGAGATTTGGTTTGTTTTTGAATTTTATTTACTTTTGAGATGGGGTTGCACTATATAGCACGTGTTGACCTGAAACTCACTTTGTAGACCAGGCTGACCTCAAACTCCATTTTCTTCTGACTGTGGCTGACTTTCTACTTAGGAAAATGGAGAATGAGGAATTTCATGAAGTTATGCTGGAGTCCTCTGCCCAAGAGTTTTAAAAGCATTTTTTTTTCATATGCTATCTTATTCAAGAAGACAGGGTCATTTTTTCTTTCTCTTTTATTCTATTTTTAAAGAAAACAAACTGTCTTTTTTTCATTATACATACCAATCCAAGTTCCCACTCCCTCTAATCCTCCTACTTCCTTGCCTTACCCCCCCACCCAACCCCTCATCCACTCCTCAGAGAGGGTAAGGCACATTGCTTTGAGAAAGGTCCAAGGCCCTCCCTACTATATCTAGGCTGTGTTGTCAAAGGTTTCTGCCCACCTGGTCCCTCAATAAACACACAGAAACTATATTATTTGCAATACTGTTTGACCAATAGCTTAAGCATATTTCTAGCTTTCTCTTATATTCTAAACAAGCCCATCTCCATTAATCTGTGTATTACCACATGGCTGTGGCTTATTGGGTAAAGTTCTGTCCAGTGTCTGTCTCTGGTGGGCCTATATGGCTTCTCCCTGACTCTACCTTCTTTCTCCCAGTGTCCAGTTTAGTTCCCTCCACTGCCTAGTTCTATGCTGCCCTATCACAGCTTCTTTATTCATTAACTAATAAAAGCAACACATATACAGAAGGACTTCCCACACCATTTCCCCCTTTCTGTTTAAATAAAAAGGAAGGTTTTAACTTTAACTTAGTAAAATTACATATAAAAACAGGTATCAAGCAAGAATTACAGTTACAAAATTTATATCTATTTTATCTTTTATCATAACTAAGGAAAACTATAACTGTAACTGTCCATTCTTCAAATCCATCAAAGACTCCAGAAGGATATAATATTGTATAAGTGCTTTATAAGCAACTTCCAAAGCTCTAGAAGTGACAGAGACATCTCACTGCCTAGACAGTCACCCAAAGTTCTTCTGTACTGTTGGTGCATCTATCTTCAGCCTACAGGCCCATAGTATCCAGCAGACTTTTCCATGAAGCAGGAAATTTCAAAGATAGTTCTGCCTATATTGGCAGTTTGTCAGTCACTTTCTTCTGTATCCTGCAGAATGTCTGACAGAATCTTTCATGAAGCAGGAACCCTGAAGGACCGACTCACTTTTATGCAAGTTTAGCAGTCATTTTCTGTGGGTCCCACATGTCCAGGCTCACACAGTATACCATCAAGAAGTCCAGGAAAGAGCAGTTTCTTGCCCAAATGGCCAAAAAACTCCATAAGGAGCCTCTTCGGTGCCCATCATCCTCTTGAAGTAATTGGTGCTGCCAGGAGCAGATGTGTCCCATTGTCATGAAAAATCTTAAGCTCTTAAAACATTTTAAATGCCATATTCTGAAGGTCTCTAAAAGGTTTGAAGAATAACTATCAATCTGAATTATATCTCTGTACATCTAGAAAACCTAACTAATATGTCTATAAACTTGACTATTATAGATGATTATCTATTAACCCATATTCTTAGTTATACATTACATTTTTAAATGAGTTTCACAAACACAATATCTTAATCAAGGGCAGAAATATACATATAACAAATTGGCCTTAAATTTGTGCCAATAAACCAAGATCCATATCAATGCAAAGTATTCATCTCTTTATAGCATATCCCTCTTTAAATGTAAACAAACATTCACTTAGGGAATTTGGGCATAGTTCTCTCCAAAATGCTTCCTGCTTTTTGTTGGGTGAAGTAATTTTTGGGGGGGTGTTTATGGTGACCTTTTGGGTGGTCTTGGTCCATCAAACCTCATTATTTTGGAAGAATTCCACAGGTCTTTATCCTCTGAGGAAACAAAAGAAGAACCTCTTTTCTAAAACAACAAATCCTTAGACCCAAATTCTAGAGTCATGATACCTTTAAAAGACATATGTTGGTTTAGCTTAGCAGTCTGCACAATGGAATGTCTCTCTGTACTTAGTTCTCTCACAGTCAAAAAATTCAAAGAAAACACAATAATATACATAGTTCAGACTCTCTGTATATAATCCATCTTTACATGGCTTATTTTTCTTACTCTATTACTTTTTTCTACAAGTTTAATATTTATTTTATTATCTTTACTCCTTCAATCTATGACTGTCTGTACTCTTTATATCACATTTACTGCCTCTTCATGCTTTTTTCTCTCTCCCAAGCTACATACATTTTTAAAACACATGGTGACCTGTTTAGAGATCTTTTATGTCTGAATCTGTCCTATTGTGTATCTGAAATCCTTTTCTGTCCAGGAGTGCCTCTTAAGATATTAAGTAGCATGACTAGGACTAAAGCTGCTTTGCCTTTTGGCTCTGCCCAGTCCAACATGGTGGAGACATGTTCACCACCTCTGCAAGCCATGCACGTCACCCCAGTTCCAGGTATGCAGCAGGTCTATGTCATGCCGTTAAGCAGATTGTACCATTCAAGTGTTCATTCCCTTGAAAGAGCCAGAGCTTATACTGGCAGCACTGCCCAGGAAGGTGTCATTTTGAAACTGTGTGGGTTTTTTTTTTTTTTGCTACCACTGCTGAATCAGGAAGACCTCTCTTAAAGGAGTCACAGCATGCTGCCAGCCAACAGAGCCCATCAGGAAAAGAAATGTGGTCAAACTTTGTTTTTTAGTGTCTAGAATTCCCTTCAAAGCCCTCTCAGATTTTAGCTAGCACACGTTGGCGTGCCAATCTGTTGTTGAAGGTTTCTGCCCACCTGGTCCCTCAATAAACACACAGAAACTATATTATTTGCAATACTGTTTGACCAATAGCTTAAGCATATTTCTAGCTTGCTCTTATATCCTAAACAAACCCATCTCTATTAATCTGTGCATCGCCATGTGGCTGTGGCTTACCAGGTAAAGTTCTCAGCAGCTGTCTCTGGCAGGGCTACATGGCTTATCCCTGACTCTGCCTTCTTTCTCCCAGCATTCAGTTTAGTCCCCCCCCCGATTAGCTCTATGCTGCCCTATCATAGGCTAAAAGAGCTTTATTCATTAACCAATAAAAACAACACATATACAGAAGGACTTCCCACACCAAGGCTGATCAAGGTATCTATCTAAAGAAAATAGGTTCCCAAAAAACCAGTACAAGCAGTAGGGATAAATCTTGGTGTCACTGCCAGTGGACCCTCAGATTGCCCCAGCCATGTAGTTGTCAAATACATTCAGAGGGACTAGTTTGGTCCTATGCTTGTTCCTTCCCAGTCTGGCTGGAGTTGGTAAGCTCCCATTAGCTCAGGTAGATTGTTTCATAGTCTTGACCTCCTTGCTCATATTCTCACTCCTTTCATTCTTCAACTGACTTTGGGAGCTCAGTCCAGTGTGTCTCTGCCTCTGTTCCCATCAGTTGCTGGATGAAGGAAGGTTCTATGGTGATATTTAAGATATTCATCAGTCTGACTACAGGGCAAGGCCAGTTCAGACCCCCTCTCTTCTATTGCTTATGGTCTTGCCTGGGGTCATCCTTGTGGTTTTCTGGGAATTTCTCTAGAGCCAAGTTTCTTTCTAGCCCCATAATGGCTCCTTCAGTCAAGATGTATCTTTCCTTGCTCTCATCTCTGTCCTTCCTCCTTCTCATATTTCCCATCCTGTTGTAGGGAGGCCACTTGTTCATTTCCTGGCTGCCCAGACTCCTGAAATAACCGCACAGAAACTGTATTATTTAAATCACTGCTTGGCCAATCACTTAAGTGTATTGCTAGCTAGCTATTACATCTAGTATTAACCAATTTCCAATATTTTATATTTTACTATGAGGTTTGTGGCCTACCAGCAAGTTTCCAGTGTCTGTCTCTGGTGGGGCTACATAGCTTCTCCCTAACTCTACCTTCTTCTTCCCAGCATTCAGTTTAGTTCACCCCACCTAACTCTGTTCTACCCTATCGGGCAAAGCCAGTTTTCTTTATTCATTAATAGTAATCATGGCATACAGAGGGGAATTCCACATCACATTCCCTCAAGTTCTCCTTATCCCCCCTTTCTTCTCCTCTTCCCCTTCTACTCCCCTTTCTCCCCCAACCCCTATTTCCCAATTTAAGACAGGGTCATTTTGTTGAACAGAGACACTACTTAGTTGGGGGATTTGAACCAGGCCAGTATGAAGCTGTTGTGAAGGTTGTTTACTGAGCAAGCACCCAGCCAGGGGTGCGAAGGCAGCTGCAATTCGTCAGGTGTTCAGTAAGGCATAAACCTTGGTGTCTTTTTTTTATTCCTCCTGTAAGGGATGGTAACTCTGCCTACATAGAATTGTACTCAGCTTTGATATCTTCATCTGCCACACAGGGGCTAAGTGTTGGGTCCTGATGCTAAAGAACTTTGGATTTAAAATCCTGTTTCCAAGTTTTACTTAACTACTGTTGCTGCTGCTGAAATGGTGGTGCTGTGGTGTTAGTGGCTAATATTTCTGACTATTTATCATGTACCAAGTGCTGTGTGTGTGTGCGCGCGTGTGCGCGTGTACGTGTGTGTGTCAACATTCTATTTGTGGCTCTGCTTTATTATTGGTGGTAATTTTGACAACTGTTTTAATATCCCTTAGCCCCAGTCCTCTATTCTGTAGAAGAAGAGAATTATAGTAGATAGAATTTCCAACACCATTCACAAAAAAAAAAGAATTTTTTTTTTTTTTTTTTAGATTTGAACTGTATGTTATTATGGTCCTGACAGGGTAGAAGTAACATAGTCATAAGTATAACTGAGGGCAGTAGACACCAACAAAGGATGGAAAGTTTGCTCCAGCCAGAGATCAGCAACAGGAGGGGATGGTTAGCACCTCTGATTCTCAGGTGGCAGAGTCATGGAGGCATACAGAATCCAAAGTAAACCAAGCTGAAGCCATTAAGAAGATTCCTGACAGGCACTGTTACATTGGCTCCTGTGCAACTAGAGAGCTGGAGAAGGTCAATACCTCACTGTCTAACTCCTGCTGAGGACTAAACTAAACTAAAGGATAAAGAGTCAGGAGGGAGGTGTGCCCCCATATAGACTAAATTCCTAAAAAGCTAATACATGCAGAAGGGATAGATCCCAGTGCCATTATCATTGGCTTCTCAGTCAGCCCCCATTGACAGCCACATTCAGAGATCCCAGTCTGATCATATGCTCATTCAGTCCTGGTCCAGCTGTATTTGGTGAGCTCCCATTAGATCAGGCACACTGTCTCGGTTGGTGGACCAGCCTCTCCTGGTCCTGGCTTCCTTGCTCATCTTCCCCCACCTATGAAGATATGACTTTAAGCAGAAATGTTATATATTTGGGTATTACACGATAAAATCACTTACAATCTTATATAAAACCATTCCACAAAGACAAGTGTATCCCATTTTAAACAAATGTGGCACATGATGTTTATGTTCTCACATTAAATTATATAAAAAATCTCAAGATATTCTAACAAATATATTTTTAAATACCAGGGTATGCCATCTTTGGCTTGGAGAATGATGTCTATAAAGCAGAGATTCAAAATTGCTATCATATTACACCATGAAAGTAGGCAAAATGCCCCACTTTTAAAATAATAAAATAGTTTGTTCATTTTATTTTGTTTTATTTTTAATTTATTTTTTGAGAATTTCATGTGTGTGTCTAATGAAATATGATCATACCTGCTCCCCATTTCCCCATTCTAACTCCCCCCAGATACCAATGACATGTTCTCATTCCAATTAAATATCCTCTTCTTCTTAAAAAAAAATAGCACACAGCACAACTAGTACTGACCATATGTGGGTGGGTGTGGTATTGGAGTATGGCCAACCTACCAGTAGCCACACCACAATGAAGAATGATTCTCCTCCAAAAAGTTATTAACTTCAAAAAGCTTCTCAGTTATAAGAAGGGCCTTGTGTCTCCTTCCTCATTTATGCTGGAATTTTGGATGGCTTGATCTGTGTAGGTCTTGTGTAGGTAATCCAGTTTATAAGTATAATGGACATGGTATGGCCGAAAGACAGCATTTTACAGAATTCTTCCCCATCCTCTGGCTCTCACATTCTTTTTGCCTCTTCTTTAGTGCTGTTCATTGAACTTGGATAGAGGCAAGATATCTTAGGGCTTCTATTATTGGGAAGAGACACTGTGACCACAGGAATGCTTATAAAAGAAAGCATTTAAATGCAGTGGCAGCTTACAGGTTTAGAGGTTCAGTCCATTATCATAATGGTGGGGAGCACGGCAGCTGGGAGCACGGCAGCTGGGAGCACGGCGGCTGGGAGCATAGCAGCATGCAGGCAGACATGGAGCTGGAGAATTCTACATCTTGATCCAAATGCAACAGGAAGTGAAGTGTCTTAGTAGGCATGGCTTGAGCATAGCTGAGACCTTAAAGTCCACCTCCATAGTGACACACTTCCTCCAACAGGGCCACACCTACTCCAACAAGGCCACACCTCCTAAAAGTGTTACTCACTTTGGGGACCATTCTCTTTCAAACTACCACATCCCACTCCTTGGCCCTCAAAGGCTTGTAGTCATATCACAAAGCAAAAATGTATTCAGTCCAACTTCAAAAGTTCCCATAGTCTGTAACAATCTTAACAAAGTTAAAAGCCCAGAGTTCAAAGTCTCTTCTGAAATTCATGCAATCTCTTAACTATAATTCCTTATAAAATTAAAATAAAAAACAGATCACAAGATTCCAACATATAATGGCACAGGATATACATTACCATTCCCAAATGCATGGACAGGAGCATCGTGAGGAAATCTTGAACCATAGCAAGGCCAAAAACCAGCTGGGCAAACTTCAAACTCTACATCTTCATGTCTGATGTCGAGACTCTCTTTATATTTTCAACTTCTTTTAGCTTTGTTGGCTGCAACATACTTCTCTCTTGGGTTAGTTCCACTCCTTGTTAGCAGCTTTCCTCAGCAGGTATCCCACGGCTCTGGCATCTCTAACATCTTAGGGTCGCCAAGGCAATCCAGGCTTTAACTTCACAGTTTCGTGCAATGATCTCTCTGGGCCTCCATTCAGGAGCACCCTGACACGGGCCTGGCCTCAGTGGCTTTTCTTTAGGTTTAGGTTATGATTGCAAGGAATTCTTGGTATGTTCTCTGGTGACTGGGGTCAATGTTTAGTTCCCTATAACTGATCACTCAACTGTGTCCAATTGTCATAATAGCTCCCTTCATTTTAAGCATTGTGTTTTAGAAGTGGGATATCTTTCTTTGTAGTGTAATCATTTTGTTGATTTACGTTCAAGTATTAGTTAACTAATTCTGTTACTATAACCAAACCCCGAGACAACCAGCTAATAAAGAGAAAAGAGACAGAAATCCCACAGTCTCATTTGAAGGCATACCATCCCGAAGTGTCGCAAAGACCACCAGTTGAGCCCCCCAGTAGTACCATGGGCTGGGCATGGTAATTCCAGTGCCTGACCCGTGAGGGAACACTTCAGGTCTGAGCTGGAGCAGCACATGTGGATCTGTGTGAGTATCTCACATAGGCCAATTTGTGGGCTGTGCTCTTCTCGTTTCCACGCTGTACACTTCGATGCTATATCTCACCATCAGTGTTCCTTATGTTTCCATCTTTATTTAAAGATTTTCCTGGGTACAAAGTAAGCAATATTTAAGAATGAGAAGAAAAACAGTGTAAAATGACCCAGACTGCCAGGCGATGAGTGATCACGGGCTGGGCATGAGCATGTGTCTCTAATCACCACTTGACGTGCACTTGGAAGCTCAGGCTGTTCACTCATGAACAGAAAATGCTCAAAGACCTGCTGTATTTATTGACTTTTTACAAATAGAAATTGGAACTGATACCACCGTTTTTATGATATAAACCTTCCTTTGGAAATCAAAGAGTTTTATAAACTATCGGATGGAGAATTTCATTTTAGACAATCCTTAGTGCTCATTCCAGTCTTGTATTAAAATGGAAAATAGATGTTAATGGTGTTTAATCTTGGAGGTGCAAGGCTATCTTATCACCTCCCCTGTCGCCTTGATGACTCCTGTCGTAGGTAGAGGACAGGTTGAAGTCAGGCAGCCTTGGGCTGGGATCTGGGTTCTTCTTTTGTTAGCTGAGTTGCATTATAGGTGCTCTTCAGTTTCTCTGAGATGCCCTCACTTATACAGAGCATCGTTCAACTTGGTAACTCCTTATGGTCCTCCCTTCTCTCCTTGCCCCCTGCCCCTACTCTTTCTTTCTTTCTTTCTTTCTTTCTTTCTTTCTTTCTTTCTTTCTTTCTTTCTTTCTTTCTTTCTTTCTTTCTGTGTGTGACGAGTTGGCTATCCATTAAATACTATGCTCCTGTGATGTGTCAGGCACATTCTTGGCACCAAAGGACAGAAGGTCTCCACTTCCATGGGGCTTCCATCTTGGCAATGGAGAGGGATTGAATCAGAAATGGAGAAAAGAGGGTAGGGTATTGAGCCACATTAAGGGAGATCTCGGTACCATTGCAGTAGGATGAGGGCACAGGGCTGTCTGAGTTGATTTGGTCTAGCCAGAGGAAGTGAAGAACAAGCAGAGGAGGTGAGAGAAAGGGTGCTCCCGCAATGGGAACAACCACGGCCAAGACCCCAAGGTGGGAACAGATGTAGTATGTTTAAGGAGTAGTCTGGAGCCCCATTCATCAGGAGCAGAGCCAAAGAAGGGTTACAGATCAAATGGGGCCTTATACATCAGGAAAACAATTCTGGGTGGTTTTATTTTTTTATATGAGGAAAAGTAAGAAAATTATCTTAGGAAGAGGAAGAGCACATCTGGCAGGAATGTGAAAGAATTCTCCCAGCTCTATGCAAAAAGCCGTCACAGGGAAAGGGGAGAGACAGGCAGGCCATTTGTTCTGATTGTGACCTGGGGTATAGAAATCAATATAGAGGCTCCCTAGAGACTAATGTTAGATCTATATGACCCAGTTATATCACTCAGGTATATACTCAGAGGAATCTAAGTCAGAATATAACATAGATACCTGCATATCCATGTTTATTGTGAAACTATTCATAATAGCCAAGATACAGAAGTTAATGGATAAAAAAATGTGGTATATGTTATTTGCAGGAATATGGTCAAAAATAGAGATCATTATATTGAACAAAATAATCCAGACTCAGAGAGACAAACACCACATTTTGTCTCACATGAAGAACCTAGATTTTGCCCGACCTCTCTTTGTCTCAGTTTCTCTCTGTTTCTGTCTGTCTGTCTCTTTCTCTCTGTGTGTGCAATACATATATGCCACAAAGTAGAAGGATACGATTAGGAAGAAGGAGGGGGAACAATGAGAAGGATAAGGATAGAGAAAGAAAGGGTAATGAGGTTTGGGTATGGGGAGAATATATATGAAAACGTGTATGTGTATACATATATAGATGTATATATGAAGATGTTATAATGAAACCAATTATTTCATACATTTATTTTCTTTTTTTCTTTTTTTTTTTTTTGGTTTTTCGAGACAGGGTTTCTCTGTGGCTTTGGAGCCTGTCCTGGAACTAGCTCTTGTAGACCAGGCTGGGCTCGAACTCACAGAGATCCGCCTGTCTCTGCCTCCCGAGTGCTGGGATTAAAGGTGTGCGCCACCACCGCCCGGCCTTCATACATTTATTTTCTAAAAAGTAAAAGAAAGAAAACCCCAGGTCCTTTAGAGGAGCCCAGAATATAACACAATGCTCCGCCACCCAAGTTTAAGTCCAGGTAGCTGAGTAGGAGTGGCAGAGAGAAATATGTGCATCCATTGGCTTACAACAATGTCCTTTCCACGGTCCACATATACAGAGTCATGCATATCCTGTCCCTCAAGAACCACTGGACCCGAATCACTGGGAACAGGCTAGCCAGATGCGGTCCCACATTGCCTATGAGCAGTAGAGATGAGACAGTCTTGGGACTCCAAGGCCCAGACAGGGAGAGTCTCACACCACAGTCCCTGAGAGGGAGGCTTTCTCCCCCTTTCCCTCCAAAGGAGCGGTTCACTTCCCGCTTCAACTAGAAACTCATTTGAAGCACATAACAGGAGCATCCTTGAGGGGAAAGATAGCATTCTCATCTTACCTGTGGAGTTGACTGAGAGTCTTCTCAAAGAAACTATTAGGGAAAAAATACCTGACCAAACCCACTTCAGAGAGGAAGACCTCATTTTAACTCACTGTTTCAGAGGGTTCTTCCTATGGTTGCTCAGCCCTGCATGCTTGGGCAGAATTTTATAGAGGCAGGAACATGTGGAGATCTGTGCTCTTCAGGACTGATTAGGAAGCAAAGTGAAAGGCAGGAGGTGGCCAGAAATGATATTACCCCAAGGACCCACCCCCATTGACCTACTTCTTTCAACTAGACTTCACCCGTAAGCTGCATTACCAATGGGGGACCATGCATTAAAACCATGAACTTTCAGGGGACGGAGCTCATACTAGAGGCTGCTGAGCAAGCCTGAGCTGTTTTACACATGTGAGTCTAACTTTTGCCCTACAGTGACTTTAACTTGCTTTTCTGAAGTTCAGAAAGCACAGAGGACATATTACCCATGAAGCCCTCCTCTCAAGGCCCGGATGTGGTTCTGGAAGGAAGTATGTTACCCTTCCTTCATTTCTCTCTAATGCTGGCCTCTTATGAACCAGAGTCAACTTATACTATCTCAAAGAACTGAAAGTGGATTAAAAGGACATTTATAATGGGATTCAGAGTGGTGTTGGTCCCATCCCTGAGTCTCACCAGGGAGGGGTTTTTGTTGGCTTGCTTGACTTCTTCTGTGCTGAAAATCTCTAGCCCTTTCCTGAGAGCCCATTGTGGACTTGAATGAAAGGCTCAGAATTGTCCCCTCTGGCTCCTGCCCACAGTGTGGCTAAAGTTGATCAAGTATCTGCCTTTAAGATCTGTCTCTGGAGAGCCTGGGGAAACCTGACAGATTCTGTTAGTGTGTTCATGTGTGTGGGTCCCTGTGCACATGTAAACCCAGGCATGTGGAGGCCAGGGGTCAACCTCAGCTGTCATTCCTTTGGTGCCTCATCTTGTATTTTGAGACAGGGTCATTTACTTGGTCTCAAATCATCAGGCTAGCCAGTTCCTGGGACCTGTCTGTCTCCGCAACCCTGGCATTGGCTTTATGAGTTGTGCACCATGATTTTTGAATTTTTTTAATGTGAATTTTGAGGCTCAAACTCAAGACTCCATGATTTCATGGCAAACACCATACAGATCAAACTGTCATTTTGGTGTCCTAAACATCTTTTTCTAAGATAAGAACTGCAAAGCAGAGATTATGCCTGTCATCCTTCAGGCCAGTGGGCAGGAAACAGAGGTTGTCCTCCGGATTTTACCCTGCTGACATTTTTCAGGGAATTAAGTAAACTGAGTACTTTTCATATTTATTGGTCAACTGGTTATTCTATTCAAGGTTACACTCAAGTCTTTTGACCATGTTTTTGGTTGGGTCATGTGTCTATTCCCTAGTGACAGGTAGAAGTCCTTTGGATATTCTAGATAGACACTCTGTGTTGAATATCTTCGTGCAAGCATTTTTCCCATCTCTCAGTCACAATGTGTGATGAGCAGTTCTTCCCATTAATCCAGAGCGATATAATCTATATCCATTAATGTTGATTTACTTACTCTGTTCTCATGAACCCGGCTCATCTAATTTTCATACTAACAAAATTTGAAATGGGAGAAAACAAAGCTAAGACTTTTAGTCTTAGTGGAGTCTTTAGTGGAGACTTTTGCGTCTCAGAGAAGAGCAGAAACAACATTGCTACACAGCCCTGCTATCCAGAGCCTGTGTTCTGTGTCACTGTTGTGTCCCCAAAGGTACTTGCACACATGTCATAGACAAGATGCAGTTCTTGCACATCTGTTTGACTTCCATGACTAAAAAAAATAAATTGGATTGGTTGGTAACTTATAATTACTGATTTATAGATTCATCTCCACTTCCTTCCTCTGCTTGCTTTGGGTTGAATTTGCCCTTGTTTTTCTAGTTGAAGGAGAGGCTCTGATTACTAACTCAATGCTGTGTTTTTAATTCAAGTATCTAATGTTTTAGATTACCCTCGGCATGGCTTTAATGGCACCATGCAAAGTTTGATGTGTTGTGTTTTCTTTTCACTCAATTGAAATATTTTCCAATTTTCTTTGTGATTTCTTCTTTGATCCATGAGTTGTTTGGAAGGCTATTGTTTAATTTCCAAATATTTAGGGATTTTCCCCAGATATCACTCTGCTGTAAGTTTTCAGTTTAATTTAGTTGTGGTTGTGGAAAAAAATTATTTATTATTCAAGCATCCACATTTGTTAAATTCATTTTATGGTTCAGAATATGGCCTATCTTCATGACTGAGTATTGAAAAGAATAAGAATCTGTGGTTATTTGGTAGAAAATTCTACAAATGTAAATTAGTCTGGCTTGGTTTAGGCTGTCTTTAATATCTCCCCGGCTTTATGGGTACTTGTCATCTCAATTACTAAAGCAGGGATACGGGTGTCACTCTGTATGGCCTCTAATTTGCAATAGTTTGACTTAATGGTTCTTTTTTTTTTTGTTTTTTGTTTTTTGAGTTCATGATGCTGTGAAAGTGACTTGAGCTCAATGTAAACTCTGCTGGGGTCTTTTCCTAACTAATGGTACGCAGAGCTATAGGATCATCTTTTGCAATGTGGGAGGTGGGGGGCGTGGTAGCAAATGTAACTTCCAGCAAACCAGGCAAGCGTGAAGGCAAACAATGACATCCCACAATGAAGCATACTGTTAAACTGTGATACTCGGCTGTGCATTGAATGCATTTTCGGCTTACAGTGTTCTGCATTGTGTATATTTGGGGGTGAATCCAATATAAGTTGGGGAACAGCTGTAGTTTTTATTTAAAAACTTGTCTATTACCCTCTAATATTTTACTGTGTGCATTTTAAAAAAATCACACAGACATTTAGTTTTATTTGATTTTGGTGAAGTGATCATTATGTAG
This sequence comes from Ondatra zibethicus, assembly GCA_004026605.1. Taxonomy (NCBI): domain Eukaryota; kingdom Metazoa; phylum Chordata; class Mammalia; order Rodentia; family Cricetidae; genus Ondatra; species Ondatra zibethicus. The sequence goes on from PVIU01004119.1 coordinate 73,092, forward strand.
ATTTCGCCTGTATCCATAATATTCTTTGTTTTGAAGTCGACTTTTTTCTTAGCTTTTAAAAATTAATATTTGCATGATGCACTCATACTTATGACTTATGCCTTTCTATTTAAATTATCTTTCTGATAAAAATATATAGCTGAGTTTTACTTTCTTTCCTGATTTCACAGTCTCAGTTTTTTGAGATATTTTGGTTATTCACACTTAATATAATCCTTAATATGTTTACATTTTAAATCTATTGTTTTATTATTATTTGTTTTCTCTTTCTTCTTGATTTTTTTCAATTGTTAATTTGTTGTATTTATTATTCCATTTTTATCTCCAATAATGGTCCATTAATTAGATCTAACATTAACATATTTTACTTATTTTCGAGGGGTTACAAAAATATTTTAAATGTGTTATAGTCTACTTTCAAATATATACCTTCACTCTCTTTACACGCAGGACTTTGTAAGAATATTCTTCAGTTTCTTTCCTTTAATCATCTATTTTTATTGTTATATAGTTTATTTATGAGTGCACTGCAAATCCCACAACCCATTGTCACCACTATTGCTTTAACAATGCTCTAAATCATCATGTTCTCTATCATTTTCCCCGCTAGTACCATTTTCAGTCTCCAGTCTTCGCGTGTTCCATGAAACCTTAATGCTGTTAATAAACTCTATGTAGGTTTATGTACTACTCTTGCTTTGGGAGGGTTAAATGATCATAGCAACAATTAATACTCTAAAGCGGATTCCAGAAATCCAACCTTAGCTCCCCTTGGGGACAGTGTCACCCACATTGAGAAAACATACTTCAGATAGTGAATTACAGTTCATGGAGATTAAAAAGAAAGATGTTTTTTATTTATCATTCTTTTTACCATTTCTATCTTGTGTAGATCCATATTTCTGCTTGGATCGTACTCATTTTGCCCAAAGAGCTCCTTCAACATTTTTTTGTAGGGCAGCTTTGTTGGCAGTGAATTAAGCTTTTGATTGCTGCCATATTTGGGTTTTGCCTTCATTTTTGAAAGACATTTTCTTTATGTATAGTATTCTAGGTTAACAGGTTTTTTTTTTCTTTACATACTTTGAAGTTGTCACTCTCTTTCGCTTTCACAGTTTCTGCTAAGGAATTGGCTGCGGTCCCATCTGAGAGTCCCCTCCGTATTTAGTGCTCCTGTTCATCCAGTATGCTTAAAGATTTTTCTTCCTATCCTTGGTCTGCAGCAGCTTCACTGTGCTTTGCCTGGAGAGGTGGCTGCTTATTGCTCTCATGCTCATTCAGCTTGGAACTCTGTGACTTTGATCTGTGTTTTATTGTCTTTCACAACTTTTGAAAACCCTTAGCTGTAGAAAGTTGCCCATTCAAATATTTAATCTAGTCTCATTTCTACTGAGACCCTACTTACATGTATAATAGGTCCTTTTATATTGCCCTACAATTTAAAAAGTATTTGTTCATTTACTTATCTATTTGCATTTGTTTGGGATAGGTGGGTGGGTTCGTGGGGATCAAAGGACAATTTTCAGGAATTTGTTTGCTTTTACCATGTGCTTTCTAAGTATCCTTAGGCTGCTGGAATTGCTTGCCCTCTGAGCCATCTCATTGGCTTTGTGTTATGGCTTTTGATTGTTAGGTAGCTTTCTTTACTTTTGTTTTATTTTATATTTGGTCCATATTTTCTGGTAAACTGTTCTTTAGTATATTACTTATAATTGTCATGAGTCATGATCATCTCATTGTAGCATCCAGGTCGATTTTGGTATCTTTAATTGACTTATTTCTCAACAAACAAGATTTTTGTTTTTGTGTATCTCATATTTTTTTTTCAGAATACCAGACTTTCAGTTGGGAAGGAATGGGACCCAAGATAAGCAGTGTTTTGTCCCAGAAACAAAGATGTTCTTTTGCCAGGCCATTAGTGAAGGGACTAGTGAGAGACTGATAAGGGTTTGGTTTTGTCCCTTTAAGACTCCATAAGCATCATAGCAGCAATCCCCTGCTATGATGGCGTGCTTTGTGTTCTTAATCTCTGATGCTGAGGTTAAAACATGAACTAAAAGCAATGGAGGGAAGAGAAGGGCTTATTTGGCTTTCCTTCTGGGTCATAGAATAACATGGAGGGACTTTCGGGCATGCAGGTCATGCAAGAACTTGAAGCAGAAACAAGGGAAAACACTGTTTTTTGGTTTGTTTGTGGGTTCATGCTCAGCTAGAACGCCAGAACCACCTGCCTACAGACCACCCAAAGTGGTGGTCCGGGCTCTCCTACATGAATTAATAATAAGTAAGACAATCCCCCACGGATATGACTACAGGTCAATGTGATCCAGGCAATTCCTCAATCAAGGCCTTCCTCTCAGATGACTCAAGGACAAGCCAAGCTGACACCTAGATATAACTAAGACACTGTATGGAATTTGAGTTCTACAAGTTTGTCCCTATAGTGATATTTCATTTATATTTTAACAAATAAAGCTTGTCTGAAGTTCATAGAGTAAAACAGCCCCACTGGCCAGGCTTACAGACCAGGCTGCAATAACACACACCTTTAATCCCAGTATCCACACTAGTTTGTCATAGAAACCGGGCAGTGCCTGCCTTTAATCCCGGTGGTGCACGCCTTTAATCCCAGAACTAGAGAGGACTATAAAATGGGAGGAGACCACTCTTGGTCTCAGTCTCACTCTGAGATTCCTGGAGCTAGGAATCGTGCTTCAGTCCCTGTTATTCTTTTTCCTCCCTCAGTTTGCAGGAGGCCTTTCACGCCAGTGTCAGGGATATCTGTCTCCATGCTGGCTTCTCCCAAGCAGCAACAGGACTTGGGTTCACGTTATTTCATGCTAACTTCAAATGGGGCTGAGGAGTGAGGAGAAGGGAAGAGTACCTCTCACCGTGGCCCATCCTCAAACCTGGGGTGTCCCTGGATACCCCCTGGCCCTCATCCTCAACCTCAGCATGGTCAAACTCTGTGCTTGCTTGGGATTACTGAGTGAAAGAGAATAAGGCCTACTTTGGTAGAAACAGATTCATGATTTATGATTTCATGGCTCCTGGGATAAAGACACTCTCCAGTAACATCACCAGAGACATCAGGTTTTATGCTCAGTCTTTCCCATGGCTTCATATCTTTGCCTGGATCCTAGGGTCAAGTTCTTACCTTAGGTTTTTTTTTTTTTTTGAAGGAGAGATAGTCTTTGGAATAGGTGGACTTTCACACCTGTGTACATCTGAGGATACTCTATCTAGTCTTCTACCTTGCCTGCCATCTTGCTAGTGACTACCAGTATGGAGTCTATAAAAAAGATCTTGTCGGTGTGTACAAGCTGTTCTGTGTCTGAAATTACCAGAATATTCTGCATGGTCATTACACATGTTCTCAGTCTCCCGTAACTAAACTGCAGCAGCAGTAGCAACAATAACAACAACAACAGACTATCCCTTCTCCCCGCTCGGATGGCTTTCCTCTGATGTGCTGTCATATTTTAAAATTAAGTTTTCTTTGTTCCTTTGGAACTTTAGATTTTAAGATAGTTTGTACTTTGTTTTTCTCTCGTACATCACATCCTGACCACAGTTTTCCCCTCCTCCTCTCCTCCCAGCCCTCCCCCCCATGCTACCCCATCCACTCCTCCTCTGTTTCTCTTTGGAAAGGGGCAGGCCTCCCACCTCACTTAAATTTCAGATTTTTGATGAGTGCACCAGAAGCTATTATTTCTCATATTATCTTCATTTCTCCTGTGAGAGTGGAAACCATGTTGTCCTGCAACTGTCTGAACAGTAACTGCAAAGCAGCCTTTGAACATGGGTTTATCATGCTAGTTACCCTTCACCGGTGGAGCTTGCCATAAAAGTAGAGACAGGAGGTTTCTTGCCTGTGCTGTGTGCTGTGTGCTTGTGAGGAATGGAATTTTAGACACTTTTCTCTTAGAGATTCACTATCAATATTTTTTCTTCTGTTTTCTGCTTTTTATCTATTCTTTGTGTCTTTCGCATCACGCATCTCCATCCCATTCATTTCTCCGTCCCTCCGTATCTACCCTATGCCCTTGCAACCTCCCTCCCCAAATAACATATAACAAAATTTAATAGAAAAAAGAAGAGAGAGAGAGAGAGACAGAGAGACAGAGAGAGAGAGAGAGAGAGAGACAGAGAGAGGGGGGAAGTCAGTCTCGTCATGGAAGCTGCAGTGTGACACAGTGAGTCACGCAGTAAACCCTTTTGTCCATATATCTTTACTTGGAAGTATTCATTGCACAGAGTCATTGGTCTGGTGCGAGGTCTCTAGCTTCTGCTACACTATCGATGCTGGGCCCTCACTGGGACTCCTCTTGGTTATCCTGCTCTTGCCCTGTGTTGTGGAGACCCTATAGCTTTGGGTCTATAGGTTCTGTCCCTTCACATGCTCCAGCAGATCACGGATGGGATGAATGCTGGGGCTGGTCAACACATAACCCCGGTTCTGGGCCTGGGTAGGTTCAGGGTTGGTCAGCCCACTAGCTCTCCCTTGTCCTCAGCAAAAGGGTGAGATGGCCTTCATTGTCCTGTGAGGTCATCCCTTGCAGCGAGGGCGGTGCATTCTCCCGCTTTCTCGTCTTCAGGGTCAGCTCTCCCACAGCCGCACCTTCAGGGCCAGCTCTGCTGTGTTGTGCGCACGTGGCCCAGGGGCCACTCTCCCAAGTGCTGCAGCTGATGAGGGGCAGGCCAGCTCTCCCACCTGCTTCAGGTGTTGCTGGGCAGCAGGGGGCGTCTCTCCCCAAGCCATTCTGCCACATAACAGATGAGTAATGGGGGCAGCTCTCCCATGCTCACAACTTCAGGGTCAATGTTTATTCTAATGAAGTTGCCTTGGGATGGTTGGTTATGCTTAAAGTGAAGATTAAAAGGTACAAACAGTAATTTTCTTTTGAAGAAAAATCACCTTTTATTATAAAATAATTAATTAACAAAGCCCAAACATTAAAGCATAGACACAAATGAAGTGACATCATCATGACTGGTAGAATGGAAAGGCTCCCACAGAAACACAGATTTAAGAGCCCATCTACAGATAAAACGTACTTTTATCAGAGCTCTGAGATTTACACAAGAGTTTGCAATACTTGGTTGCATTGGGAAGGCAGATCTATACCCTCTGGTAATGGGAACCACCTGCCCATGTTCCTGCTAGAAATCTGTCCCACTGTGAACCTAAAAACAGCCTTGAACTGGGAACCTACAACCTGCCTTGCCTATTTATTTATTGACCCAGTGACATATCAGCCTTTACACCCATAGGTGCAAAAGTAACTCATCTTTTGTTCACACCCAAAAGTGTAGCACGAGGGTCTGCTAGTTGGGGTTTCCGTCCTGTCCAGTTCCCACAGCTGACAAGTCCCAAAGAAAATCATACAGAGAGTCTGCATTAGGTTATAAACTGATTGGCCCATTAGCTCAGGCTTCTTATTAGCTCTTGTAACTTATATAGTCCATTATCCCTATCTGTGTTAGCCACATGGCTCAGTACCTTTTTCAGCGGGGCAGGTCACATCCTGCTTCTTCGGTGGTCTGGACAGGAATGCCGAGAGAGCTTCCTGCTTCCCAGAATTCTCCTATTCTCCTTGCTCTGCCTCTACTTCCTGTCTGGTTGTCCCACCCATACATCCTGGCTAATGGCCAATCAGCGCTTATTTAAATCATGATTGACAGAATATGGACAATTCTCCTGCACCACAAAAGGAGCCCTATTTGTGCCTCTACTGTCATGATCTTTTGTACAAACGCTGGGAAACCTCATAGAAAATCTCCTCATTCTCTAACAGAACTACAAGCAGCACTAGTTGCCCATTGGACCCAAAGATAGTCCAATCTTCACACAGATCCTGTTACCACCCATGCATCCATGACCTAACAATGTCATCTACTCCTGGATCCTGAACACAGGCCCTCCTGACCATAGACTCTTGCAGTGCGTGCATCCATAGACCATGGCAGCAGATCTGCATTTCTTTTGTTTTGTTTTTTTGATTTTTCGAGACAGGGTTTCTTTGTATAGCTTTGGTGCTTATCCTGGAACTAGCTCTTCTAGACTGGGCTGGCCTTGAACTCCCAGAGATCCACCTGCCTCTGCCTCCGGAGTGCTGGGATTAAAGGTGTGTGCCACCAATGCCTGGCAGCAGATCCACTTTTATGACTCAGCTTAGATATATCAACACATTCCTAGCTCTCTTACCCATAGACTCTACTAGCTAATCCATCCATAATCTCCCAGCATGACTGATGAAGATCTTCTCCAGATGAAGCTAACCAGAAAGAACTAGAAGTGACTGCTGTCCAAGTTCACAGACAGCAAAGTCAAGGCTCCAAGGATCATGCATCCATGACACTCACTAAAAGGATCAGATAGAGTTCCAGTAGTTGAGCCTAGAGAAACTGAGATCTGTAGCCTGCTCAGCAGATAATTAGCAATAATAATCTTAAAGATTCTTAACAATGCAAATAGGAGCACCAGTGAAGGGAACTGAAATTAGACATGAACTAAACAAAGAAGTAAAAATTATAAAAGAAATAAAATGGAAATTCTGGAGCTGACGAGTATGATAGAACTGGAAGATTCCCACACAAGTAAGGGAAAGAATAAGTGGACTTAAATATGAACCATTTAAAACTGTCCAACTGCAGAAAACAAACGAGAATGCGAAATAATCATCATTTGCATGCATTTACAAAGTTTTCCTAATAACCAGCAGTATTAATTCCTACTAGACCTCTTTGTCCCTCTTCGCAATGTAGCTACATTGAAGTCTCCACTTCCTGCTTTCTGTTATTAAAAGAAGACAATGAGAGCAGGGTTTGCAAACCTAAGGTCTGGGAAAGGATTCAGAAAATCTTATGACTCACTAAGAGAGGGAGGAGAGGAAAGGGGGGAAGGAGAGAAATAATTTGAAATATTAAAACCCACTTAAGCATGGAAGGAGAGAGGATGAGAGAGAGAAGAAAGAGAGAGGGAGAGAAAAAAAGCTTAGAACATTAAAAATCCACCTAAACATGGAAGGAAGCTAGGTAGCCATTTCACAAAAAGAAAACATGCAAATAGCCAATAAAAATGAAAATTCCCATCATTAGTCATCAGAAATATATGAAACAAGACTAGAATGAGATGTTACTTTGTATTTGTTAGAACGGCTAGTATCAAAGGATAAGGTATGCAGGTAGAGATGCCTGGTGATGGGAAAGCACATTGGTGAAGCACATTGTGGGAAACAGTGTAGATGACCTCTAAGAACTGAGTCATCATTTGATGTAGCAACCCCACTTCTGAACATATCCTAGAAATTGGGGTCAGAATCTTAAAGAGAGACGCTCATTTCCACGTTGACGGCTTGATAAGCCATTATTGCCCAAAAGTAGAGACAATCCACAGATGCACAGATAAAAACTATGTGGTACATGATACAAGGTGTTATTTGGCCTCACAAGAAGAGGAAGCTCTGCTATTTGTAACAATATGGATGAACTTGGAGAACACTATGTTAAGTGAAATAAGCCAGGCAGTAGTACAAATGCAGTGTGATGTCATCTCTTTGCGGAATTTACTCTTCTATAGGGCATGTGGAATCAGAGTGTGAAATTGTGGTTACCAGGCCTACACCAAGGGGAAAACAGAAGATGCAAAGCAACGGGTGTCAAGTTTTAGTTACGTAGAATGTGTAAACTTTTGAGTCCCATTATATACCAGTCTGTAGTTAATAACAGTGGGGAGTATAAATAGAGTTTTGCTAAAAGGGGAGCTCTTAGCCAGGTGGTGGTGGCTCACACCTTTAATCCCATCACTCGGGACACAGAGGCAGGCAGATCTCTGTGCGTTCGAGGCCAGCCTGGTCTACAAGAGCTAGTTCCAGGACAGGCTCCAAAGCTACAGAGAAACCCTGTCTCGAAAAACTACACCCACACAAAAGAAAGAGGGGAGTGCTTTTATTTTGAGTACTCTCAACACAAGAGAAAAAAGGGGAGCGCTTTTATTCTGAGTACTCTCAACACAAGAGAAAAATAATTTAGAGAAGGGAGCAGTGGAAGGGTATTTGGGGAATAGGGTGTCTTGGTGACTTGCCAGATACATTAGGTATTTATAGCCTTTTGTATATCAATCTGCCTCAATAAAGTGGCTCAGAAGATAAGAAATAAAAATCACCCACCAAAACAAACCTTTACAAGTATTTTATTGAATTTCTTCTAGCAATTCTTTAAAAATGCATAGGTTGGTTTGTGCACATTAGTACACATACCCACATATATGGTTTACATAATTTATTAAAAATAGGTTTGTTTTTAAAAAGTATGCGTTCATGTGGGTTGAGTAGTCTGGATTGAAGATGGTAATGTACTATTCATGTTGGTGAGGAGTCTAAAACTGGCAGGATACTTGTAGTTTGCTGTATCCTGGGTTCTTTCTACTTCCCACAAATGGCCAAGGCTGATGTGTATCTGTGAGGCAAGTGGAATGAACTCCATCTCAGCAAAGATCAGTTGCTGATTTCTTTTGTGCAGAGGTCCCTTCCCCTGTAGCCTCCATCCCTTTGAAGTTATTACAAAAAGAGTGAGTATTTTTGCCAATCTATTTTGAGTCATAGAACAAAAAGAAATATGGGGAGTATATGATGTTTCTAATATGTGTTTCATTTTCTTTTCTTTCTTGGTTTTCCAGGAAGTATTTTGGAGAGAAAATTGGGCTGTATTTTGCTTGGCTGGGGTTGTACACATCGTTCCTTATCCCATCTTCTGTCATTGGGGTGATCGTGTTTCTCTATGGGTGTGCGACAATCGAGGAGGATATTCCCAGGTAGGTCCCTTTTAGAGGCAAGGCTCCGTTCCCGCACGGTCATAGTGTGGACTTTTGCCCCACTTGTGAGCACATTTCACACACCTCTTTCCAAAGCCCTCGCTCTCTGTCCCACAGCCCTTCTCACACATGGAACCTCCCTCCAGAGTCAGATCTGGGAGCTGCAGGGCTGGGGAATGGTCGCAGAGCCATGCTGGTTCTCACGGTCCTCTCCCATTCCTCGTCCATCTGCTCCCTGGGGTCATCACCTGGTACATCAGGCAAATACCACCTGATGAAAGGAATCATGCCAGATAAATGGTTTTGCCCCTTAACTTCACAACGTTTGCCTGATGGCTTCCCATCAAATGCAGGTCAGAGTATGTGCAGTGTCATAAAAGTCACATGTCCATGTGGTCATATACTGCAGCCACAGAATGCTATAAGAAGAGGCTGCAAGGAAGGGCTGTGCTATGGTTCAGAAGGTCAGAACTGCAGGACACAACAGACCACATGGTAGGGCTCATGCAGAGCCAGGACTGAACAAAGGCTAGTCCTTATGGGAAAGAGAAAGTCAATGAAGAACAAAAGTACTTATCAATTGCTGATGACATTATACATTAACTGTGTGACTACATCCAATCTCAGTATCACTTGGGAGGCCAAGGCAGGAGGATTGCTAGGATTTTTGAGGCTGGACTTGAAACTATATTGTGAATTTGAAGTCATCTGAGGGCACAGAGTGAGACCCCACCAGAAACAGCAGCAGCAAATTTAGAAAAACAACTCACCACTAAAATCAACCTCAAAAAAAAGTAAAAAAGTGAATCTTAAAACAACAAGAACCCACATGACCAGACAGTCCATGTTCTGAGCCATCTTCTAGTGTTATGTGTTAGAGTTTAAAAGTTCCCTTGGCTCAGTTTGTCTTAGCTGGAGATGGGTCACATCATGGCAGTGGTACTCAGTCAATTCTGTAGCAACATGATGCATTGTTGGGAACAAGATGAATTGAGGACACCAGGGGGAGACTATGAATGTCCACTGTAGTTGGATGTGGGAGTGAGGGATGTGGTGCAAGATTGGACTTGTTGAGGAGAGGAACCAGCAGGCTGGTTTTGCCACACTCACTCTATAGAGATGAACTCACAAGGCAAGCCAGAGCTAGCCCTGAGGGTGTGTAGAACAAAGCTAAGTTAGTCAGGGTGGAGACAAGAGTTTGTATTTCTGGCTGGAGATGACCACGGCTTGCATAGGCTGCCAAGTTGTGTCTACACAGAAGCATGTGTGCCATTTATGCACACACATACTCACATGTGCGGGATATGCACACATGTAGGGTGCATTGTTATCATTGCAATGTTCCATGGCACCTGCCAGTGTGCTGAGTTCTGTCACCTATGACGAGCAACTTGGCAGTTGCTCTTGAATGAAGAAGAGTTAGATAATGCATTAGTTGTCTTTCTCATTGTTGTGACAAAATGGCTGGAAAAGGAACCTGAGGAAGGTTTGTTGTCACTTGTGGTTTGAGGGAGCACAGTGCATGATGGTGGCAGGGACACAAGGTGGCTGATCATGTTATGTCCACAGTCTGGAAGCAGAGAGCAATGGATACTGGTGTTCACATTATCATCTTGTGTTCTTTCTGGTAAGCCCAGGGCCCAAACCTACTGAATGTTGCCTACACTCAGGGCGGGTCCTTCCTTCTTCAGCTAAATCTCTCTGAACAGATCCTGACAGACACACTCACAGATGTGTCTTCTACACCATCATAAACCCAGCCAGGTTGACGGTAGACATTAACCATCACAATAAGATAGGATACAATGAAATGAAATATTAGGGTTCTTCACAGGCAGGAAGGACAAATGCCTACTGTGCTATGTTTGCGTGTAGTTATATGTTTGTATTTTCATCCTGCAATCACACACAATTTTAAATTGTAACTCACAGTAAGAAAGCTTGACATCCATGGACATGTGGTTGAAACTCTGGTGGTTGATTTTCAGAGTCAAGGGAAAGTGTTTGAAATCTGGAAAGAGGCAAATAATAGAGAAAATATTTCCTGTGGTTTTTGAATGAGGCCTGCTCTTGTTTCATTGTTTGCTTTTAGTGATGGCCATCAGAGTCAGGTGTCACACGAGGTGGATACACCTGCCACTTAGCTGCATCCCTAATCCCAAAGACCTGCTCTTAGAATATAACTGTGTATCCGTCAGAAGTCCAGGCTCTATGGGCCCCATGAAGCCACACATAACTGTTCCTACTCAACGGAGGGATTTTCTCTAAATCCTGACAGGGAATCTAGACAAATCACACTCCTCAACCTTTCTCAGCAATACTTGAATGTGATTAAATACTTTCCCTGTTCTTGGTATATTAGGGAGTCACATTAATTCATGCATTTCATTGTGTCAGTTTCACACACACACACACACACACACACACACACACACGCACCTTGTAAGAGGCTGCTTGTTTATTTGCCAGCCATCCAGACTCCTGAAATAATCACACAGAAATTATATTATTTAAATCACTGCTTAGCCAGTTACTTATGTGTATTGCTAGCTAGCTCTTATATCTTTGGTTAACCAATTTCTATTATTTTATATTTTACCATGAGGTTTGTAGCCTACTGGCAAGGTTCCAGCTGGTGGCTTGCATCTTTCTCCTCTGATGGCTCCATGGTGTCTCACTGACTCTACTTTCTTTCTCCCAGCATTCAGTTTAGTTTTCCCTGCCTAGCTCTATTCTGCTAAGTCACTGGCCAAAACAGCTTCTTTATTCATTAACCAATAAAAGCAACACATATACAGAAGAACCTCCCACATCACACACACACAAGTTATGCTTTGACCATCCACTCATTCTATTCCCACCCCCTCTCTACCTGGTACCCTTCCTTCTCAACTGTCCTGCATTCAGGACACCTCTCTTCTTGTTTCTTTCCGAATACAAGTAACTTGTGCCATACTTGCTTGTAGATGCCCAACTTTATTCTGAGGGACTGACATTTGTGTTTGCATTGATAGTCTTGTATTGCAGTTGTTAGTGTTTGTTATTTGATTCATAGTCAGCATTCCAAGTGTAATCTGTCCTGGGTATGTTTTTGTCTACTCCTGTCTATCTGGGATTCTACATATATCTTGTGATTTTGTGTCCACTGCTTTCCTAAGGTCTGGGAAATTTCATGTGTTTTCATTGAATTGTTTTCCCTACGTCTTTAGTTTTTAATCTCAGCTCCTTATTCTGCACTAAGGCTTCTTAGATTTGGTCTCTTGATCAAATACACACACACACACACACACACACACACACACACACACACACAGAGAGAGAGAGAGAGAGAGAGAGAGAGAGAGAGAGAGAGAGAGGGAAGTGGTATAGATGGACTATATGATAGTTTAGTTCTATTTGATTTTATTTGTGTGTTATGAATACTTGTTTCTTTGCGTGTGTGCACATGTGCTTGCAGTGCATGTGTATGTGTGTGTGTGTGTGTAGGCTTGAGCCTGAAAAGTCCAGAAGGAGGCACCAGATCTCCTGTAGCTGGATTCACTGGTTTTTAACCAACCTAAACCTGAGCGCTGGGAACTGAGCTGGGGTCTTCTAGAAGGGCAGCAAGAACTCAGACCACTGAGCCATCGCTCCAGCTCCCTGAGTTGATATCTTTGTTCCCCATCTGTTTTCCTTTAGTTATTACTTTTTAAAATTCACTGTTGAATTTTCGATTTTTGGAAACAGGCCTCAGTCTAGGCAATCTTAAACTCTTCATGTAGCAGAGAATGACTGAACTCCATGGCTTTGAACCTGCACTTGAATTGGAGAAAATGAAAGCACTGGGGACACTGGACAAAAATTACGCTGAGTTCCATAATTCTTTGCGAGATGCTCAGTGGCATAATTCTCTCCTCTCTGCTGCCATTTTGACTGTCCAGATCGTCTTTGCTTCCTTTTGTTTATTTTGGTGTAGGGTTTGTTGACTTCAGTTTCTCAAAGAACCAGCTCTTTGTTTCATTGAGATCTTCGTGCTGTCCATTTACTCTGTTTCCACTCATTTCTGCTCCCATCTTTATCAATTATTTCCTACCAATAACTTGGGATCTGATTTGTTCCTTGGGATTTGAGTTTAGGACCTTGAGACTCATTATTATGCTAATTACTTAAGGTTTATCTGTTTTTATACCCTAGGTATGCATAGCTATAAACATCTTTCTAAGTTTTGCTCCTGTAGTCTCTCAGATTCTTGGTTTTCTGGGTGGTTTTTCATTTTCATTCGCTGATAGGATTTTTAAAAGTTTTCTCTGATAATCACTTCAATGACCTAATAATTGCTCAAAAGCATAATTTTCTTTTTTATTGATTTTATTGATCTATGTATTTTTCTATGCTCCCCTCCCTTCCCTTCCCCTTCTACCCTCTCCCATGACCCCCACACTCCCAATTTACTCAGGATAGCTGGTCTTTCTCTCCTTCCTATGTAGATCCATGTGTGTCTCTCTTAGGGACCTCTCAAAAGTATATTTTCAATCCCCATGTGTTGTTACGCTCTCCAAAGTTTCTCTTGCTGTTGATTATAGTTTTAATCTACTATCATCTGCTAAGAAAACATACTATATGGGGGATTATTTCAGACATTGCTAATTTTAGTATCAAACTGGACTTCACTATGTTCTGATTCTGAAACCTTTTTGTTTTCACGGATGTACAGTCCTAGGAACTTGCAAAGGACTAGGGAATTTAGTGGCTTTTTATTTAGTTTCCCCAGCGCTCATGTTTGCTACAACTCTACTGCAGCTTCAAAGCCAGGAAAGTCACACACTCATGGGGAGGTAGTTTCTTTTATTCCTCAGTGTTTGAGAGAAGAGATTTGAGCAGTAATACTTCTCCACGGTCATACCTAGAGAATGTTGCTCCGGAGAGATCAGTCTCTTTTGCTAAGTACTTACATAGTGGGGAAGACTGAAACATTCAAAAACAGCTGATTAGTTTAAACCATGTTGGGAAAGGAAGTGCTTTACTTCAACTCTGAGGCCTTCAGATCAGATGTTTTGTCTGGATTTCCCGGAAACCCGCCTCCCTGTGCCCCCCAGCTTTGTGCTAGCTGGTCTTGTATCCCTGTGTTCATTGATTCACTCTTAAGAACCTCATTTGCTTTAGGGTCTTCATTCAACTGGTTGGCAGGCCATTTGCCAACCTTCCTAGCTTTTCTAGAATGAAATGATATATTGGAGAAATAACCACTCGATTTATAGCCACAATCACATCTCACTAGAAATCTGGATATTTTTTATGAAGGGGGTGCATAAATCCGAAATGATTTCCATCTTGAGTGGGCTTCCTCATCTTTCAACTTGTCCACCAACAGCCTGTTTCAAGATGTACAGTCCCTTTAATGCAGTCCAGTATTCAGTTTCTCTCAAATTCTAGTAAATTGCTTGTATCAAAACCCCCAACACTTATCAAGCATTCTGACTTCAAATTCAAACAATTTGAGAAGAATCCACATTACTGGTTTGTACAAATAATTGACAGATGCCTGCATTTGAGTTTTTAAAAGTAGTCATTAACACAGTGCCTGGCATGTACTTAAAGTGCTTTGCTCTGCACTGGTTGATAATCTTAATAATCTTTGTTCTCCGACCTTCTGGTATCTCTGATATTTAGTTAAAATTAGATTAAATGAGATTGTATTTCCCAGGCATGTAAGTATGCAAAACAAGACAAGCAACAGTCTCAGATGCACACGCATGAAGGGCAGCGTGAGGGACCCTGCTCTTCGATGTTGCTGCAAAGCAGAGCTCTCCTCTTGAATTGACACAAATTATTTTCTGTGTCAATCTAGTTTCTTCTCCGAAACTTGCAACACTTTCTAACTATGCATTGATGGCTTGTGTGACTCAGAAGGTTGAAATTAGCTTTATTTTCTGGTTTCATAAGATTATACAGTGGGACCAGCACCAGCTATATTGCTAAGCTATCACCACTTAATAATTTTTCTGTGAGCAAGTTATGCTTATTGACCCTTGCCAATAGAGAGCTCAGCCACGAGCGAATGGGAAAAGCATTTTTCTCCTTAGAGACCTGGGCTTTCCACACTCTGACACAGAAGGCTTTTCCCTGCCGGGGACTTAACCCATTAAAGACAAAAGCTGGGGCACTGGAGGGATGGCTCAGAGGTTAAGAGCACTGACCCCTCCAGAGAACCCGGGTTCAATGCCCAGCACCCACATGGCAGCTCACCACTGTCTATAATTCTAGTTCCAAGTTGTCTGGCACTCACACAAGTATACACATAGGCAAAACACCAATGCATGTAAAATAGAAGTAAATAAATTACTTTTTTTTTAAAAAAAAAAGACAGAAGCTGGGACTTGACAGAGAGTGGCAGTCCCCAGTAAGTCTCCTGCCCTCCAACTGCCTTGTGAAGGGGAAGTTGACACAGGCATCCTTGGCTCCTGGGGTTCCTTGAAAGCCCTTGCTTTACTCACAGGCTAAGGGAGCTGGTAGGGGACAGCGGCCTCCCTCTAACAAACTGTGTTATCCAACACCTCCTACTGCCTCTTTCTGTGGTGAACACAGCTTTGGGGTGCCTCTTTAGCATCGCGGCTACAGCTGAGGAGTGTGAAAGGAGTGAGGGAGTCCTGAGCCCTCCACCCTTTCTCCCTGAACCCCAGGCCTAACTATTCATCTGTGTCCATGAACGGAATACTACACACAAGAGCAATGAGTTCATTTTTCCTACCAGTACTTGGTAATGGGGGAATATTAAGGAAGTCATCCAGGGCTGGTAATTCTTTGATTCTTATTGGTAAGTGTACATGTGAGCCTTAACTTATTGGATCCAGCATTACTTTATGAATTGTGAATATATTCATTAGTCTATTAAACAGAAATACATTTATAATGGGTTAGCACACAGGCCGTTAGGGTCGCTTGGCTCATGCTTCCTTCTCTCAGTATAAGAGAATGTAGTCTTTGGAAGGATTTACCTTCCTTTTTATTCTTCCTAATCCTGTTTTATGGTTGTCATAATTCTTGGTAGGTTGAAGTTTTTAGTCTCCGTCACACAAATGGCTTACAGGCGCCAATGGTGCACAAGTTCTTGCACGGTTCTGAACATTCCTCCTCATCTGCTTCTTCCAGAGCAGTGGTTCTCAACCTGAGGGTTGCGACCCCTTTGAGGGGGGTCACCTATTGGATATTTACATGACAATTCATAACAGCAGCAAAATCACAGCTGTGGAGTGGCGATGAGACAATCTATGGTTGGGGGTCGTCCCGACGGGAGGGACTGTATTAGCGGGTTGCGGCATTGTGAGGGTTAAGAACCACTGCCGTAGAGGCTAAAGCTTGTGCTGCTCCTGTCATGCGCTCTTGTTTGTTCCTGCTTGGGACCAGGTCACACATTTGCGACCACACATTTGTGAGGCAGCCCAGTAGGGCAAAAGGAAACCTCCCGTACTTGAAGAATGATTGCAATCCAATCTCAGTATGGTGTTTTATCCACAGCTGGGCGTGTCTCCCACCAACCATACAGATGTAGCACATCCTGAAGAGGCGTTCTCAGGCATCATTCAGTGCACATACCTCAGAGATGACCATTAGCGTTCTGGGAAGTGTGTACGACAGAGAGCTACCCACCTCAGGAGATGGCTCATTCATTCTTTGTTACCATTCAAGAAGCGTAAACACAGCCCTAACCCACCCACCCCTGTCTCTGCAGCAAAGAGATGTGTGACCACCAGAATGCCTTTACCATGTGCCCCCTGTGTGACAAGTCCTGCGATTACTGGAACCTCAGCTCAGCCTGTGGGACTGCGCGAGCCAGCCATCTGTTTGACAACCCCGCCACCGTCTTCTTCTCCATCTTCATGGCTCTGTGGGGTAGGTTGTCCTCACAGCGTCTGTCAACAGGGACTATCTTTAACAGGTGCAGTGGC
Source organism: Ondatra zibethicus (assembly GCA_004026605.1). NCBI lineage: Eukaryota > Metazoa > Chordata > Mammalia > Rodentia > Cricetidae > Ondatra > Ondatra zibethicus. The sequence continues at coordinate 89,832 of PVIU01004119.1, forward strand.
CAGGACGTGAAGGCCATCGCCTTCGATTTATTTACTTCAGTGTCTTTTCGTCATACTTGGAGAAGTATTTGAAGCACAACACCTTCTCCTCCTTTGGCGATATATGAGAAAAGAAACAGGAATATCCTTTACGGCTCGCTGTGTTTTCTCTTAGAGGAGTAGTGTTGACTCCACACTGGCCTCAAGCATGACTGACAAGGAACTTGAATATGTGTGTTCTAAAACCTGCTGGTAACTCATAAGGTACCTGGCGCAATTCCTTAGCCATATGAAGCCATGGAGACAGAATGCTGGTGTGCTACCATGGTGGGGTACAGCAGATGTTAAGATGGACTCCTGACTTTCAGGCTCCATGCTAGTTTCTGCACCCCATGAGTGCAGACTGTGGAGATTTTATTTCATGTAAAGGTGGTGCTGGTGATAGTCTCACCGAAGGTATTTGTGAAAGAAAGAGCAAGTGATGCCTTTATTTCCTTCCTGCAGTCTCCCTGGAGCACCGAAATAGCTAACTCGCTCTGCACTGTACTCATCTGAACACACACATACATGCACACTCAAGCATGCACAATGTTCTCACACACACGATATTCTTATGCACAAGTTTTTACTCACACATGCACGCACATGCGCACACACAGTGTTCTTACACATATACAGTATTCTTACACACACATGCACACACAACACACACAGTGTTCTTACACACACATGCGCACACACATGCACTCTCACTCACACATGCACATACAGTGTTCTTACACACACATGGTGTTCTTGCATTCTTACACACACATGCACACACACAGCGCTCTTGCACATGCACTGTTCTTACACACATACACGGTATTCTTACAAACTGGGATGCCCTCCCCAGGGTCACTGAACAGTTCTGAATGACATAACTGTACATTTAACAAGAGCCCAAGTCAATGTGTTTCAGTCCATGTTATCGCCATCTGGTTTATACTCACTGGCGAAAGTGCAGGGCCTCCCGGTCTACTGGTTCAGCGTTCAGTAGGACCACAGGCCTGCTGCAGGGCCCATTTGATTTATCCCCACGTCTGCAAGGGCTGGAGGACCTGTCACAGAGGATCCCGAGCCATGGGTTCCTAAAAGATAAGGAAAGGAGGAGGAGGACAATGAGGAAGCAGAGAGAGAGGAGGAAGAGGAGGAAGAGGAGGAGGAGCTCTCAGTGGTTGGCCAGGGAAGCTGATCAGATTTCTTACATTCCCTGTGGGAATTGCTTCTTGGGCAAGACAAAGCTTATCTGGGAAGATTCTGCCTTGCTAGGTCTCCACCAAACGCCTCCAGAGGGAGCTCTAGTTTTTAGTCTCAGGGGACTCCCAGCAGTACCTGGACAGCCCTTCAAGATAGTAGCACACAGGAAGACATGGAACCTGTGACTTGTCAGTCAGCAGAAGGAAGTAAAGGGCAGCAGCGTGCCGCCTGGGCAGCCACAGGCGCCAGCGTCTCCCACCAAGCACAGCGTGTGTAACTACCCTGAAGTCCCCTCGAGCCAACTTGGAACCCAGACTATGGACTCCACTTTGGATTTAGTACAAAGCAAGTTCCAATTCATTTGTCCTGTTGATACTGCCAACGTGGAGAAGCCATCCCTTTAAAACCCGGGTCCATGGTCTCCCATGAACTTTCCTGAGACTCACTGCTCCCTGCAGCAAGGTGAGGATTTTAGTTCTGTTTCAGTCTCAGGCCCCAACCACTGCCCATGATCTGCACTCAATAGCTTTGGTAAACAGTCCCAATAATTGACTACTGCCCCATCCCTGGAAAGTGCATCAAGGTGGGACTGTATCTTGGTTTAGGGCAGGGCTTTTTTTTTTTTTTAGTAGCAGCCTTGCTGTGTTTTATGTGATTATGTATTTGGGTGTAGCAGCCAAAAGCCCCAGGCATGATTGCCTACAAATTACAATTAAAAATTACAATAATGCTTCTCATTACCATGATTATTATGATTAGTGGTGCAGTGTCGGGTGGCCCAGGCTTGCCAGGAATGGGCTGGAAGGAAGCAGTTCTGAGCAGAGAGAGAGAGAGAGGCAGGTCAGGTGACAGCAAGGCGAGAGTTTGAAGATGCCTGCATCATGAGGACTTGACTCTGCAGATCCCAGCCTGTCAGAATATCTGCGGATGCAGCCTTAGTCTATAGTGAGAGGTGAAGTTCTAGCTGCAGGGACAAAGAGCTGGGGCTCACAGCTCCAAATAGAGGCAGAGAAAGCTCTGTTCAGGCATCAGCAGACTTCATAACAACTTGGTTCTGTTCCTTGTCAGTTGTGGGTCCCAAAGCCAGTGAATGGAGACCTGGCTTGGCCCACAGTTACCAAATATTCCCTGAAGTCGATGCTCTTAGCCAAGGCGGTGCCTGGTTGCTTTGGGCTTGGTGCTTGAGCTGTGTCCTCTCCTCCAGTCTGGGTGAAATAATACTCCCTGCAGTATTCCTGCAAAGAAGGGCGAGACTGTGGAAAGCAGATAGCTTAGTCCTCAGCATCGATGCTGTGCTTGGGAAGTGAGCCGAGTGTGATGGCACCCTTCCTTTTCCCTCACCCACATGACATGTCTGCTCATTGCTCCCTGGCTTCTCTTCTGCATGCTCACAGCCTGCCTTCCCTTCCCTTTTCCACGGAGAGGCAAGGTGATCAGCACTCCGAGTCCTGCCCTGTGTATATCCTCCTCAGGCACTGTGAAGGGTGACAGGACAGTGTCCCCAGGGCAATGCCAGTCTTCAGGAGGTAAGATGCACTCACAGGAATAAAAGTTCAAGGGAAAAGACTACAGATCATGGCCACGTGATGTAGCGCAATATAGGGTAGCTTTGAGTGACTGCACGTTCAGCTAGCACAAGATTCTGCTCGGTCCTGGGATGTGCCTGAGTTAAACACAGGTAGTTAGGATCTCAGGGAGAGTTTTCAGTCCTGTTATGGCACCATAGGTCTCAAATGGCCTCCAGAAATCCAGCATGGTGTGCAGTGAGGGCCACCTGGCTGGCATCATGGACAGTACAAAACTCGAGGGATGATTCTGGGTAGTGTCGTATCCCTTCCTTTCCAGATGCCATGACCACGATGAAAATAGGATGACGGTGGAAGAGTGATGTGGACGGGGTCAGGATGTGATGAAAGAGGAACCTGGAGATGGGGATAATTTACACAGCTGTAGATGGAGGGGAGTGTAAGATAAGCAGAGCAGAAATGCAGGCGTGAGGCATGTTGGCAAATGATGGAAAGGTCCAGATAGGTCTATGTCAGATACACATGTCTTAGTATCCAGAGAGAGCTGAGAGCTTAATTCACGGTCAGAATCCATTGTTAGAATCCAACTCCGATGCCCTCTCCAGCAGCTAGCATTCCTTTCTGGATGCCCACAGTTTTTTGTCAGTCTTGTGCCAAAGGCCGTGGTTGCTTTGTGCCTTGTATGACAAACAGCAAATCCAACTAACCTAGACCACAATGCCTAAAGGGTTCTGTTCACTGATGCTTTAGTGTGGATTAGTTATTTCTGGAAAATTAGAAGTTGACCAGTGCTTGCTCAAAACACAAGAGATTTATTGTAATGAAGCAAGAGTGAGGTGTATGTAAGTTGGGTAGGGGAGAAGCGAGAATAAAGGCTAAGCTTCAGGCAGAGACAATCCGCCCAGGCGAGATGAGGTGTATTAAAAAAGACTACAGAGCCCTGTGTTAGTCAGCTTCCCATTCAACCTCAAGGGCAGGGCATTTGTTTGCCCTTGTGGTTTCTGAGGTTTGAGCCCACAGTTGGCTGGCTCCATCACTTTGGACCCGAAGGAAAGGAAAATGTCATGGTAGTAGATGGTCATCTCAAGGTGACCATAAAGCAAGGAGAAAGAGGAGGGGGAGGGATCTGGGAATAAAATATTGTCCCTATGAATATACCCAAGGGATCCATTTCCTCCAACGAGATTCCATCTCCTAAGTTTCTATCACCTTTCAATAGATCTTAACATCATGACTCTATCAATGGACTAACTCATTGATGAGGTCTGAGTCCAATCACCTCCTCAAAGCACACCAATGGGCAACCAAATCTTTAATGTAGCTTTAGGGTGATAGTTTAGATCCAAACTATAATTCTGCTTTAGTTTTATTTTCCTTATCCTCCAAAATTTCTCTCATTTCTTGGCATCAGTGTCCTTTTCCTCCAGATTCTAGAAGTGAGGAAAAGTTCTTGTGCCCTTTTAATACAAGTCATATGTGATGTAATAATGTGACCATCGATAAACAACCACACATCCAAAATGTGTAGTGTATTACTCAATGATCTTTTAACTGTTTACGTAGGTAAATGTGATGGCAAGATTGCCAGTTGATACATTTCTCAGAATGGTTCCCCTTTGTAAGCAGCAGGTCACCGTGTATCTGTAGGCACCCAGGCATGTGGAGTGTTTTCGGTAGCTCCAGGCAGAAAGTCACAGGGCTCAATGCTATAATGAGAGTTCCTGAACTGGAATTCTGTGTGTGTGTGTCCCACCCACACTGGTAAACCCAAAGACTACCCAGAATCCACTCTTCATAAAAAATTAAATGCTTTCCTTCTTTTTTAAGCTACCATGTTTCTGGAAAACTGGAAGAGACTACAGATGCGGCTGGGCTACTTCTGGGACCTGACTGGGATAGAAGAGGAAGAAGTGAGTCTCCTGCACACTGCCCTGGGCCCGTGCTTTTCTTTGATCTAGAAATAGATGCTCTGAAGCAGAGAGTCTCTGAAAGTTTTCTGTCTCATCTGCTGTCACAGGCTGGGTCTCTCACGGTTTGTTGGCTGTATCGTGGTTTATAAGCACTAAGGCAGGTTCAGGTGTTTCCTTTGGGGGTTCAGATTCTTCCTTTGAGTTGTTAACATGTAGAGTTTGGAGACAAGAAGAGAGTCAAGTAGCCTCCTTTGGAAAAGAGATGGCATAAGATTCACAAAGAAGTGGCCATAAGTAACCTTGAGACCAAGAAACCAGAGAAAAGTGAATTAGTGGTTTAGAGCTTGGATATACCAGAATGCCTGTGAGCCTATAGAACACCAATGTGAGGAGGCATGGGAGCTGTAGGTGAAGATTGCTGGGGCAAATGACAAAGAAAACTCCATTAAGCCACTTTGATAGGATTCAGTAGACTGTGAATTGAGAGAATGAGCCAAGGGAAAGGGGTAGATTCTTTCAGAGTCTAATTCACAGTGGGGAGGAGGGGTAGATGATGTTTAAGGTATGTAAAAAATATAAAAGTAAGCCTTCATTTTCAGTTCCTTTGAGAATTAGTACATTGGCCATGGCTCTGATAAACTGAGAAAAAAATCAGGATTACTAACACTGGATGTTGCTCATGGGCTAAAAGTGGGTATCAGATAGGAACTCTGGCACTGTGGCTGCTTTGGATGACTGTTGTTGAAGGCTGCTCGTTCCTTCCTGGCCACCCAGACTCAGAATAACCACACAGAAACTGTATTAATTAAATCACTGCTTGGCCTATTAGATCTAGCTTCTTATTGGCTAGCCAGAGAGGAAGGACAGCATGTGTGTGTGGCTACCCTGTGCCTACAGTGTGTGGTGTAAGCTGTGTAAGTCTAGGAAACTGGAGAACTTGGCTGGTGTGTACATCGCTGTACTTAGAGATGGGGTGGGTCTCTGGAAGGGGTGGGTCCGGTGTGCCTGGAAGATTGTGTGATGGCAGAGGGTCTGCAAAAGTACTTAAGTGTTATCACCCACCACTGAATGCTCTTTTCCTTAAGCAGTGGTAGTCAGGTGTCCAGAAAGTTGGCCTCTAGTGTCTCTGACATACGGGTGGTAATAAAGAAATGTGTGCTGTCAGAACCGCGGGACCCGCTGCCACCTGAATCTGTGCTTAGGGGTCTGGTGCCACATTCCCTGAATTGGAAGAAATGTCTCCAGAAGCTGTTTCCATGTGGAAGTCTCCTGGGGAGTTGGGCTTGGAAAATGAACGGGAGCATGTAATCCTCACACCTCAGGAATTCATCTTGGAGCTAGCCCCTGTGGGAAGACCTGTCAGGAGAGGCCTGTTGCCCACGGCTAAGTCCCCTTTGAAGCGAGCCCAGTGTCCGTCAGTGGTGTGATTTGACAGCGCTCCTCTTGACCTGTTGGGAGCTCTTTCCCATACCTGGTGACTGACGATCCAGGTTGGATCTTGAGCGTTCACATGCTGCTGTATGCCCTAGTCAGCTGCTCACCTATGCTGTGTAGACGGGTCCAGGCAACTAGTTTTGAGAGTCCCCCATGACCACCTTGACTTTGATGATTATTGGTTACCATTTTAGCCATCAGAATCATGAAAGAGAGAAGTATTCTTGCTTCCCCCCAACTCCCAGCTGCAGGGCATAACTCTTTCTAAGATGGACTGGGCTCCTTGTAAGCGAGTTTGAGGCAGGAGGACAGTAGGGGGTGGGGCAAAGCAATTCCCCTCTCTTTGCTGTTTGTTCTACAAAACACATAGCTTCTCCGTATCAGCTGCCTGGTTAACATCTTCTCTCTCCTTTCTCAACACCGGTGTCAATCCCAGGAACGTTCCAAGGTTTGGTTCTCAGTGTGCCAATAAGTGTGGTGTGTCTCGTTTCTCCCTGCAACACTGTGTTCTTGGTCTAGAGTCCTTGTAATTGTGTCACGTGGCAAACCATGTCGATAGTGTCCATTCCTAAACCCGGTTTGATGTCCTTGTGGTGTCTGGTTCTGATCCGCAGGCCAAGGTCACTCTCCTTCCTGTTTACTAACTCTGTTTACTGACTCTTTCGTGTAGGAACACTCCCGGCCTGAGTATGAAACCAAAGTCCGAGAGAAACTGTTAAAGGAGAGCGGCAAGTCGGAGGTCCAGAAATTGGACGGGAATTTGCCCGTGGATGATGAGGTGAGAGGCTGTGCTCATAGCTCTTTCTGGTCTTTGTTGGAGCCGGTTTTTGTGCTATTTGGGGACCTCAGTGCTGTGAAAAGGGGGTGACTGTGGACAGGATGCAACGAGAGCTTGATGTCTGCCATCGTCCTAGAGCTGGGGTCCCTGGGGAACAGGTTGTCACGGCGATTAGATCCATGGAGGTCCTTGTGGAACTGTGTGATCAAAATGGGAGGGTGCATTGGAGAAGAGGGAACCCATCTCGGGACTGTTTCCTGTGGACAGAGTTACCTAAGTACCTGTTACCATAGCAAGTCCGACACAGCCACTAACCCCCCTGGATCCTCATTCCCCACTGGCCACTGTCATAAGTGCTCTGTACTTTCACTTGTTCTCGTGATAAATCTACGAAGCTGGTAAAAAGATGTGTAAAGGAGAGCTCATGGAGGAAAGATATGTCCAATGATTGTGTCACCGGCTAGAAGTCACACAGCCAATAAAGTTAGCCATGGTCGGAGTCCTAACCTTTGCCCTTGCCTTTAACCATCATGACACACTGGCCTCAGAATGAACGCACTGGGGAAGTCAAAGGATAAAGCAGAAAACGGTTCTTAGGTCCCACAGAGGCAAAAGCATGCCTGTATTTGCTTGAGCTACTCAAGCTAGGTCCTGTGCAGTTCATTCTTCAGGGTGGGCCACAAGGAGGAATGTGATGTTCTCTGGGTTGAAGGAATTGTTGCCATTTGTAAATACTCGTGGTGTGTGTGTATATGGGCCCTCCTTGGCAGTACCTGCCTTTGAGTGCAACCCTGATTTAAATCAAGATTGTGTGTTTATGTCTTTCCTAAATCCGATTTCTGAAAAAAAAAAAAAAAACCAAAAAAAAAACCAAGAGTGAAAATCTGTTGTTTTTCAATGTGTCTTTTCTTCATCCTGAATATGGATTCAAATTTTATTATATTTTACATTCTTTAAGTTGCAGCCATTCATGTTAACATGCAAATTTATGCAAATACCAAAACAGAAGAATGTGGTGTTTTTGAGCCCAGAATACTAGCATTTTTTTTTAAAAAAAAAAAAAGTGAAAATAAGACTTAAATAGAAGGGGTGGGGGTTCTGTGGTTTTTTCGGGTTTTCTCCTCTAGACTAAGTCCAAGAACGTCAATTAGTCTGAGAAATAATGAATCTGGTCTTAGAAAAGGCTATCACCTTCATCACAAAGTGTGTATTCTGTGTCCCGCCAGCTTCAGCAACCCCATGAAGCTTACTTTCTCCACCCTAGAACAATATACAATGGATAACTTTGTAGAAAACACATATTGCTTTTATGGACCAGTGACTCATTTAATTTTTTAAAATAACATTTTATTACTTTCAGTTACAAATGTGTGTGTATGTGCATGAGTGCAGGTGCCCACAGAGCCCAGAGATGTCTGATCCTTCCAGAACTGGTGGCAGAGGTGGCTGTGACCTACCTGCTGTGGGTCTGGGGAATCAAGTTTGGTTCCTCCGGAAGAACAGGAAGTGCTCTTAACCGTGGAGCCATCTCTCCAGCCCCACTCATTTAATTTTAATTCTGTAAATGGGAAGGCCAATGAGCTGGAATTCTGTATGGTGGGGCTGTGGTTCTCATATAAATATTGCTTGAATATATGTGCATGATAGGTCAAATAACTTTCGGGAACTATGAATAATTAAGAAACATCTGAATGCATTATGAATGATGCATATGCTTATATTGTAGCATTCAGCATCTCTTTTCACTGCCCTGTTGAGAATGCAAAGCTCAGAACTTCTAATGGGCAGTGGGAGGAAATGAGTTTCCTAGTGAACAGCGTGAGATAAACATGGCCTGTGTTTGATTGTCAGGATCCTTCTTGTGTTCTTCCGATTCTGGTAATATTGCAAGTGCTTCTTCCTGGTCTATAAATCAGCGCATTGATGGGTGATGTGACTGTGAACATGCATTGAGATCTGGTGGACAGGAGGCTTCTCTTTCCTGGAGGAAGCGGTGTGGTCAGTACCCACTGCAGAGCAGGCTTTAGACCACTAAGGGATGTGAGACTGCCATAAAAGGCACCTGCTCTAGGGAGCAGCCTGGAAGGAAGAATCAAGTCTAACTAGGCGTGGATGCACTGCGTTCACCCCGGTGGTCCACCCGGACACCTCTTCACTGTTACCCCAAGGCTCCATCTTCTCTCCATACCTACCTTCCTATTGAGTGATAAAAGCACTCGCCTTTACTGAGGTTCAGATCAATGCAGGACACTCCCTAAGACCACACAGCTGTTTGTGGGGGAGTCAGTCATTGGTTCTGTGTAACCCCAGAGAACCATCGCTTCTTTTCCCTTTAAAAGCTTTGAACATGCCACGTACGTTTAGAATTGAGATTTCATTATCACACTTTAAGAATCACCCAGGTTTGAGGTGGGTACAGTAACACATGTGGCATTTGGGAGGCAGAGGCAGGAGGATTAGGAGCTGTAGGTCACCTTCCTTCAGTACTTACGGAGTTTGAGGTCGACCTGAGCTATTTTGAGACCTAGTTTCAAAATACCCAAAAGCAACACACAGCCCAAAGCTCACCCATATAGGTCCGTAGTTCTCAGAACCCTCATGGATTTCCACAGCTGCTCCGCACAATCAATGTTCAGAGCGGTTTATCGTTCTGAGAAATCCTGCACCCAGCTGGGGATGTAGCCCAGAGGCGAAGTGGTCTTTCTAAAATCACAAGTTCCGGGGTTCACTCCCTTGCCCTACAAAGCAAAGCAACACAACACAGCACAAAGCAAAACAAAACTTGAATGAAACTTTAAAAAATATTCCTCTACCCAGTTGCCAAGCTATAGAAAACAACTAACGTTTCTTTAGTGTCTGGGATCTGCTCTTCTGGAGTTTCGTGTAAACGGGCTCACTTCACATGCGGTGTTTAACTTCTCACCTAGGAAAATGGACCCATGTCATGGCTTATATCAGTAACTCACTGATTTTTATTTAACTATCCGTTTATATTTTCATACATGTGTCTGTGCGCACGTGCATGTGTGTGTGTGAGTGTGTGTGTCTAACAAAAGGATTACTGGGTCTTATGTTAACCTCATGCCATTTCCACATTAAACATTTGCCACACGTGTTTTAACTTTATTCATCCTACTGATAGAAATGGTATCTTATTGATATTTTCACTTGCATTTCCTTAATGAATAATGATGCCAAATATCTGCTCCTATGTTATTGGTCATTTCTATGTCTTCTTTAGAAAAATTGTCTAGCTAAATCCTCCACCTATTTAAAATTATGTTAATTAGTTTTTCATTATAAAATATTAGAGTTTTTGTATATCTGGGACACTAGTCCTATATCAGATAATATAACTTAAAACATGTATTTTTATTGATGATACCATTTAAATCACAAGTTCTCTATTTTTCCTTTGTCAGTTGTACTCTTGAGTCATGTGTAAGAAACTATTGCATAGTCCTTGCTTCTAAACACATAAGCTGAAGTTGGAACAATACAGAGAAGATTACCATGGCACGTGAAAGGATGGCATGCAAATTCGTGAAGCATTCCACATTAAAAAGATAAAGCATTGCTTAGCTCATTGTCATGAAGATTTTTATAGTTCTAACCCTTATATTTAGTTCATGAAAACCTTAGCTAATTTTTGTATATGATGCAGAAAATCCAAATGAAGTTCTTGCATGTTGTCTGTAAAAGGAGTATTTTACCTATTGAATTATTTTTACATTCTCCTAAAAATTAATCTACTCTAAGTGAATTAATTTATATCCAGACAGTTCTTTTCTACTGGCCTACGTGGTGTTGGATAAAAATGTGAGAATGGAATTGTCTTGTGTTTGATCTTAGAAGAAAAAAATCATTTTTCATCATTATGTTGTTGGCTATCTCCATTGACTAAAAAACAATATATTATTTACCCAACAGCAATGAACATCAATCACGATGACACTCATTAGAAATGACTGTTCTGCACTGTAGTAAGGTGGTAACTATGTATGCTTGTAGAGGAGGGCCAACATGGTGAAGCCCAGAGCTAAGAACACTACAGGGCAGAACCTGGACTTGCCACTCCAAATCCATCATGCAGGACAGCCCCTTCATCCCCATAGTCTCTTCTGCCCCCTTTGTCTCATGGAGAAAAAAGGCATTAGAGCCTCTGCCCTTCTGAGACTCAGTAATTGTCTTTGCTGATAGTGCCACGCCAATGTTGGTCATCAGCCCATCCTTAGGAACTATAGTGTCCCTTATGTAACTTTTGTAGCATTAATTTGGCTAGTCTTATAGGGGCTCTCAGTGACTTTTAAGGATCTTGACATCAAAGAAATGGCAATAATGATGATGTAAGTAACATTTGTAGACTGTTCAATATATTCAAGACTTTACGGTAATATTCCATTTCAGTTTTAAACCCTATTGGTTTTCTGAGATGAGGAAACTGAGAATCAGTAAGGGCTGTTACTTGCTCAATCTAATCTACATGCGGTAAAACCACAGTGTTCTCTTACCTTGGAGCCCCAGGGTCTTCCCTTAGCAGACCTTTACACACCTCTCCCTCTGTTCATATAAGATGGCAGAGCTATGTACATCGAAGCAAGATGCTAGATATGGATGGCAAGACTAAGAAGCCGAACTCAGTTTTGCTTATCAACCCTCTTCTCAGAGGGAGAAGCCTTTGTAATTCTAGCCTCTGCACCCTTTTCTTCCATAAACTTTGCATTATATAATACAGCCCCAAAGCAAAGCTCATTCTCCATAGAGCAGTGGAAAGGACCACAACACAAGGAACTATTACAAAGGTGTTAGAAGCGATGCTGAGGCAAATAGGGAACACTGAGGCAAGGAGAGATTAGCAACAGTGGGGAGTAGCTATGACTCAGCCCTGGAAGGACCAAAGGGTGGTGATGCCATCAGAACCTGAAGTCATGACCAACTGATGGGAACTGGAACCCTGTAGGGAGAGCAGCTCCTCCAGAGGCACAGTCTAAGCAGATGGAGCACTGGGGAGAGATACCTCAAATCTCTTAAGGTTCCGCTCTTCAGTCTCCCACCAGTACATCCCACTAGCTCAGTAGAACCTAAGGTCAATAAACCATTCTGAGATGTACAGCTTTTAGAAATCAGTTCCCTGCATCAGGGAGCAGAGGCAGAAGGTGGGTCACAGAGAGCGGATCTGAGAGCATCTCATAGAGAGCTGGCATGAAAGTCCAGTCAACACACTGGTCTGGTTCTAAACTCTGTTAGCCTCAGACCCCACACACCATGGGCTCTGGCTTGGTTGAAGAGGTGAAAGATCATTGGAAACTAGAGGGTCAAACATTTGGGGGAAACACAAGAATGCTCAGCACTGATGTTATGAGTGGATTAATGAAGAGTCACTTATTCAGACCATCTCTAAGTCGCTGAGCTGTTAGGAATATTTGTGTAAGTGATGGAGAGAGAAAGGAGGAGAGAGAGTGGGTGAAGGGGGTAGGACTATAAAACAAAATTCTATTTAACTAGTTCTTGGGAGTTACCTCATGGAACTTGTTGTCACCCAAATATTTACTCAGTGTGGATGCAGGACTCATCCCCTGCGCCCTGCCTGGCACTGTCTGTGATGTTCTAAGCCATGAATGTTTTATGGGGAACACTGAAACTAAGGGAGCCTGGGCCAGGAGGAGGTGTGTGGATAGACGGGTGCTAATTTACTATTCTATGAACCACCCCGGGGGACAGTTATTTCTAAAGAAAGCTCATCAAAACTTAAGGCATTGAAGCATTTATGACAGATGCCTCTGGCAGGTCCGACAAACAAAAGCATGTGGAATAAATTATGCAGAAGTGTACAGCCTTCCGACAAGGCTGGGACGACAGTGCCTGGAAGCTGAGTGACAGAGCATGGGACAGGGAGTAGGGTGGAGGGCTCTGTCTGAGTCTCTGTGGGCCAAGGTGGGAATGCATCCAGGTTTCCATGCAGGCTTTTGGTAGATTACTAGAATGTTCTACAGCTCAAAGTTCCCTAAGTTCTCTTCTGAAAACACCTCATAGCTATGTGAGGGTCAAAAATGGAGTAAGTTTTTAAGTGTCTTCTTGGGGACTAAGAGACATATCAGCACACAGAAAGAAACTCAGTTCGCCAAAGATTTCTGTAGAGAAGGAATTTGAGGCTGGACCTTCTTTGAGATCTTTTCGTTTGTACCCAAGCCTAATATCTTTCCTCATCTTTCTGATCTGAGTATCTTGTGGATATTTTTCAGTATTGAGGGAATTCTGAGCCATTGTTCTCATCTACATGGGCTTATGCACATGGGTGTCTAACTTGAAGAACGTTTGAGATAGGATGGGTACCCGTGTTTCCCAGACCTATCCTTGAGCTCAGTGGATATACTCTGAGGTCTTGTCATCCTAGGGCAATGTTCCCTTTCTCTTGAGATTCTTCACAGAAGGCTGGGAGCCTAAAAGCCACAGAGACTAGCCACCAAAGAGACATTCTCTGCTTCAGTGTGAAATAGTGAAGGGGATGGAATATGGGCCAGGTAGGTGGTGAGGCAGTTTCCGTTTTGGAAAGGCAATAGGTGATTCTGACATCCCCTCTTGAGCATGTCTGTGGTACGAAACAAGAAGAGGAAGGAAGGATCTGGAAAAGGAGCATAGCTGTTATAGGTCAGCGAGTGAGGAGAGCACTCAGCTGTGATGTTCCTACAGTTCCTGGCTGGCTCCTTCAGGAAGCATGCCCCTCTCCCTGAAGTTTGGGGCTGACCCTTTCTGCTCAGAGTGCAACATAATTTTACAAGTTGCTATAGGTAAAGCTTTATTTTTATTAAGAAATTTGTTCTTTGACAATTTCCTACATGTTTAGAATGTCTTTTAGTTACCCCCAGGACCCTCCCACCTCCGTCAGCTACACTTCTTCCCTGTAATTCTCTTGAATGTTTTCCTGCAGAGTTTACTAAGGCCGTCTATGTGACCCTGGGCTTGAAACTACCTGTTAGAGCCTGGAGGGATGACCAGTGGCTACACAGCCGGGTGCTGTGCCTGCCCTTCTCCCAGAGCCTGTTAGCTGCCGTAGTTCGGCAGTCCAGCTGTAGAGCCCCGTGAGTGCCTTCCGCATCCTTAGCTGATTATTGGGCAGGGTAGTGTATGTCTTGGCTAGGGTTGAGCACTCATCTACCCCTTTTGCTCAGCAATTGTGAAGCATGTGCCTCTGCATTCACCTCCATTCACTGCAAACAGAGACTTCTCTCAATTTAAGAGCAGTCTTTCTCTGTGAGTATAACCATAGCTATTTAGAAGGTGATTTGATCCTATGTCAATCAATAAACTGCCATGGTAGGTTCCTTCTCTGGTGGCCCAACGCTCTTCCAGTCAGGAGAGTTTTGCCAGGTTTACAGTAGCCAGCATGGGTTCCCTCTTGAGGAGTAGGCCTCAGCTAAGTATGGAGTCATTGGTTGCCTCGCCACAGTCTTGCCACTGTTGAACCAGTCTGCACATCTTGTCTGGCCAGTGGGTATTGTCGTTCAGAGAGTTCACAGCTGGACAAGAAATTGGATGCCTGTAACATGGAGGCATGCTTTGTTGGGGTTCTGTCCTGCCCAGTTCCCACAGTTGGTAAGCCCCAAAGATAATACACAGAAGTCTACATTAATCATAAACTGATTGGCCCATTAGCTCAGGCTTTGTATTAGCTCTTATGACTTATAGTAACCCATTATTCTTATCTATGTTAGCCACATGGCTCAGTACCTTTTTCAGCGCGGCAGGTCACATTCTGCTTCTTTTGTGTCTGCACAGGACTGCCAAGGGAGCTTCCTGCTTCCCAGAATTCTCCTGTTCTCCTTGCCCTGCCTCTACTTCCTGTCTGGTTGTCCCACCTATACATCCTGCCTGGTTAATGGCCAATCAGCATTTATTTAAAACGTAATTGACAGAATGTAGACTTGTCCTACACCAGATGCCTTCCTCCCCCAGCAGGCTGAGGAGTACCATGTGGCAGTCTAGGCAGCCAGGGGTAGTTGCCAGCTTAGCTTCAGTTTGATTTCTCTGAGTCTTGCTTTCATAGTATGTGGTGTGTTCAGTAGTAGGCTCTTATCAACTGGTGCTGATGGTGGAAAGGTGAGAGCCTGGAGTGTTGTGTGAAACTCTGGGGCAGGGCTGACCAACAATTCATATGGGAGCATCCCTTACCTGTCCCTGAGGTTTTGTTTAGGGACTCATTACTTCTAGTGTCAGCACTATCTGGCCTTATCGGGTCTTTGCCTCCAAATTCTTTTTGGGGTGTGTGTGTGTGTGTGTGTGTGTGTGTGTGTGTGTGTGTGTGTGTGTAACTGGGCTGGTTTCCAGGTGGCTTTTCCATAGCTTCTTTATTTTGATTGACTCTCCTCTGCCCTCCTCATTCATCCCACCATTCCCTTGCTCCCTTTCCTGTTTGAACTTTTTCTCAGCCAGCATCCCCCGCCCCACTCCATCCTAATTTTACCTACGTGATAACCCCTTCCCTTAAGGGAAATCTCCCCACTGCCACTTTCTAGTTTCTTGGCTTCCATAGATAATCCAAGTTAAACGCCTGACACTAAAGAGTCAAGGCTAGGATCTACATGTGTGAGAGAACAAGCAAGTGGCGCTGGTCTTCACAGGCCTAGGCTAACAGGCTCGGTGTAATTCCGTTCAGTTCCACCCATTCACCTGCAGATTTCATTTCTAGTTCTAGATGAATATAATCCCATTGTGTGTGTGTGCACCACATTTTCATCATCCATCCATCACTTGATGGGCATCTAGGCTGATTGCATTTCCTAGTTATTGTGAATGGAACCGCAGTGAACACGGGTGGCGAGCGTCTCTGTAGGATACTAATTCCTTTGGGTGTATGCTAAGGAGCGGCAAGGCTGGGTTGTAGGGTGGTTCTTTCTCTACCTTTTCCTTTTTTAGGAACTTCCATACTGGTTTCTAAGGTAGATAGCTCAGCGTCTGCTCCCATCAGCAGTACATAGGGTTCCTTTACCCACAGCCATGTCAGCATGCGCTGCCACTTGTACTCTGGGTGATGGCCATTCTGATTTGGGTAAGACAGAATTTTAAACGTAGTTTTAATTTACATTTTCCTGATGGCTTCAGATGTTGACTGCTTTTTAAAGTGTTTCCCAACCATTTGTATTTCTGCTTTGGAGAACTCGCTGTTCAGTTCCATAGCCTATTTTTTTTAATTGGCTTGTTTGTTTTCTTCGAGTTTAGTTTTCTGAGCCCCTTGTATATTCTAGTTACTGTCTATCAGAGGTATAGCTGGCAAATATTTTCTCCCTTCCTGTTGGCAGCCTCTTCACTCAATTAACAGTTCTCGCTGCTATCGAGAAGCATTTTCGTTTCATGAGACCCCATATGGTGATTGCTGGTCCCATCTCTCGTGCAGTGAGAGTCTCATGTAGAATCCATGCCTATGCCTGCATGTGTGAGCACAATCCCTACTTTCCCCTCTAGCAGCGTCAGGCTTCTTGGTCCTATATTTTGCTCTTTGCTCCATCGGGAGTTGCGTTTACTGAAGGATGAGAGGTGGAGATTTACTTCCATTCCTCTGCATGTTGATATCCAGGTTTCTCAGCTTCATTTGTTGAAAATGTTTTTTGTTTTGTTTGCTTTTTTTTTTTTTTTTTTTGCAAGTGAAGGTGGAGCTGTGTGGATTTCTTTATATTTGTATCTAGGATTTCTTTTCCTTTTCAATGACCTATGTGCCTGCTTGGTGTCATAATGGTACTACTTTCATTATTGTGGCTCTGTAATATAACTTGAAATCAGGTCTGATACCTCCCTCAGCATATAGTTTCAAGATTGCTTTGTCTACTGTTGACCAAGATTTCTGTCCTGCCCAGTCTTGCAGCCGTTTGTTCCCAAAGAAATACACCGAGGTCTACATTAATTACAAACTGATTGGCCTGCTAGCTCAGCCTTCTTATTAATTAATTCTTACATCTTACATTAACCCATTATTCTTATCTGTGTTAGCCACATGGCTTGGTACCTTTTTCGGTGAGGCAGTCATATCTTGCTATCTCTGTGGCTGGGTCACAACTCCAGACTGCTTTCCTCTTCCCAGCATTCTTGATGCCCCATCTCTACTTCCTGCCTGGTCACCTTGCTTATAATTTCTGCCTGGCTACTGGCCAATCAGCATTTTATTAAAAATAATGCAAGTGACAGGATGAAAGACTATTGTCCCACAGCAGTCTACCTTTGTCTCTTTGAGTTTCCATATAAATTTTAAGCTTTTTATATTTGTCTCTAGAATCTTGCTTGGGAAGGTATTGGATTTTTAGATTGCTTTTGGTGAAATGATTATTTTCACAATATTGACTCTCCTGGTCTGCGGTGATCTTTCTATCTTCTCCTTCCTTCCTCAGTTTCTTCCTTCGGTGTCTTGACCTTTGTTGTAGATGTCTTTCATTTCCTTGGCTTATTACCAGGTTTTTAATGTTTTGTGATATTGTGGATGAGATTATTTTCAGCATGCTTGCCATTGGTTTATAGAAAGACTACTGCTTTTTATGTGTTATTTTTTTTTTACTTTGTTCAAAATGTTTATCAGCTCTAAGAGGGTTTTTTTAGGGGTAGAGTCTTTAGGGTCTGTGATGCCTAGGGTCATATCATCTGCAAAAACAAAGGATACTTTAAAGTCTTTTCCTATTTGTGTAGTTATTATTCACTTCACTTGTTTGCTTCTCTAGCTGAAACTTAAAGTCTTGTATTGAATAGAAGTTGAGTGGACGCACTTGTCTTGTGCCTCACCTTTGGTAATGCCTGGAACTTTTCCCCATTTAGTGTGACATTGGTTACAGGTTTATGGTATATAGACTTTGTTATGTTGAAATGTGTTCCCTCCATTCCTATCCCTCTCTGTGACTTTTATTCATTGAGATGACTATGTGATTTCTAACTTTGAGTCCATTGATACAATGAATTATGTTTATGCATGTCAAACTATCCTTGTTCTCCTAAAAGGGGGCTAACTTGATCATGGTGAATGATCTTTTTTGATGTGATCTTGAATTCTGTTTCCAAGACTTTCATTGAGTACTTTGTATTTATGTTCATCTGTAATTTTCTTGTCGTTCCGCTGTTTTTGTTTAATTTTGTATCAGGGTAATAAATTTGTTTGTTTGTTTTATGTATGTGTGAGTTTTGTTGTGTGCCACATGCACACCTGATACCAATGGAGGACAAGAGAGGGTGTCAGATACCCTGGAACTGGAGTTCCAGATGGTTCTAAGCCACTATGTGGGTACTGGGAATCTAATCTAGGTCCTCTAGAATAGTTTTCAACCTGTGGGTTGCAACCCCTTTGGGGGTTAAACAGCCTTTCATAGGGGTAGCCTAAGACCACTGGAAAACACAGATATTTACATTATGATTCATAACAGTAGTAAAATTAGTTATGAAGTAGCAACAGGAATAATGTTATGGTTGGGGGTCACCACAACATGAGGAACTGTATTAAAGGGTCTCAGCATTAGGAAGGTTGAGGATCACTGCTCTAGAAGAATCGCCAGTACTCTCAATCACTGAGCCATGTGTGGCCATCTCTCTGGCTCAACAGTAGCTTTCCTTCCTGTCTATTTTTTTGGAATAATCTGAGCAGTGTTGTAACTGTGACTCCCTTGTAGAATTCTGTAAAGTACCCATCTTGTCCTGAGCTTTCTTCGTTTGTTTGTTTTTTGATTTTGCTTAGAAGGCATTTTTATTCCTGCTTCAGTCACATCATTAGTTTAGATATATTATTCATTGCATCTTGATTTAATTTCAGTAAGTTAGTGGAATATAAGTATTTAAGGTACATACTTACATGTTTTTAATTTCATTGGTATCTATAGTTTAGTTTCCTTTTCTTCTTTCTAATTTTTTGATCTTCATGAGATTGGAATACGTTTGTCAGGCCCTGTTGGCTTTAACATCTGTCACATGGCTAGCTGTTGTTCTATGGGCCTACCTTTATGTGAGACTTGGCTCTTCTCTCCTGCAACCTTTACTATCCTTTTTATTTTATTCTGTGTCTTCAGTGTTTAAATTGTAATATGTCTTGGTGAATTTCTTTTGGAGTCTTGTCCATACATATATGTGCACCTCTTTCTCAAGATTTAGGGAATTATTTTAATGATTTTATTGAGAACATTTCCTGTTTCTTTGACCAGGAATCCTTCTCCTATGACCATAATTTGTGTGTTTGATTTTATCATGATGTTCCAAAGATCCTGCATATTCTGTTCATATGTCCTTTTTTAAAAAAAAAATATCAATTCCTTGGTGTGAATGACCCAGTTTCTCTGTCTTATCTTTAAGTCCTACTATGATATTCTGTCTGTTCCATGATCCATTTTATAGATGATGTTGTTCATGGAACTTTTAATTTCTGTCTTCATTTCACCTTAGGGTTTCTTCAATATTTCTATCTCTTTATTAAAGATATTTTTATATCTTGAATTGTCTTCCTCATTTTATTTGATTGTTTATGGTTTGGTAGTGTTAGTTTATTTCTGTGCACTCTTGGTTCATTTGAGTGTTTGTGTCCTCTTTATATTCTATGTACTCTTAGAACATATCTGTAATCTTCCTTTTGAATTCTGTGTCTTAAATTTCATCTAAGTTGTTCTGATCAGGAATCATTACTACAGGATTGATGGTTTATTTTTGTGGGGAGGGAGACAAAATGTCTTGATTTTGTTGTTTTGGTTTGTAAGATCTGGAATTTTTGAATTATCTTATTGATTGTGTCTTTTCATGTGTATTTTCAGTCTACCTGGGTAGAAGCTGGAGGTGACAGCAGGCTGGAAGATGGAGGGAGACTTGAGTTGGCTGAAATGAGTCAAAGTCAGGGGGCTATCAGGCAGGGCCTCTGGTCAGAAATTGGTTGGAGAGGGCACCTAGGGCAAAAGAGGGGCTGCAAGCAGGCAGGTGCGCGCGTGCGTTTGTGTGTGTGTGTGTGTGTGTGTGTGTGTGTGTGTGTGTGACATACACTTACATCTATTGAGGTCCTGTGCTTCTGGGTAAGGTTGCATGTGATGGATAGACTGGAGGGGGCTAGCTATCATGGTAGGAGATGACTGTAAGTGTTCAGAGTGGGTGATGCTGTTTTTCTGTGTTGCTCTGGGAGGGACACATGTGGTGGTTAGGTTGCAAGAGGCTCCAGGAACAGGGGAGGGGTTATAGGTGGTTGAGATGGGGTGAAGGAAGCCTGCCTACCGTGGACCATACTACAGAATGGGCCATATGTCATAGATAGTTTTGGTGTGAGCTTATTGAAATTGTTCTTTGTAACAATTTCCTATAGTAGTATAAATAATACAGAATTCTATTTTCCTCTAGAAAAATTTTAGTAACTATAATAAAGCAAAATTATCCCTAGATCTTATGGTCTCTTAGTATTTGTCACCTTGAAGTAACCATAATTATCCTTTTAGATTTAACCTTTATAGACTTTTTCTTATACATTTTATAATTGAATTTATATTTGCTTTGGTGATAAAGCACCCATGTGCATGCACATATACATACAGACATGTGAGAAAGTTCTAGATAAACGATTCCATCAAACCACAGTTCCTAAATACATTCTAACATACCCTTGGTGTACAGTAACCTCCCAGAAATGATACTGATCTTTAACCATCTTTGAGGAGGCACAGTACCTGACAGATACCACACAACTGTATTCAGTTGCGTCAATATTAGAGAGTACCATACGTCTCAATGTGATTGTATTTTAGTGATGCCATGTGTGCAATAGTCACAGTGTAAGACCTACACAAGTGCCATATAGACCAAGAAGCACAGGCTGTATCCATTTATTTTCAAAGTTGGAGATCTTGGGGACTATACAATAGGTGCACATATGCTATAAGTCAATAATAAAAGATGAAATAAAATGGTACTTATTTCTATTTATGTGTATTTTACCCAATGACTATTAAGTTGTCAGGACAAATACTTACAAAGTAGTTTGCTTCTTAACTACTTAATAAATCCAACTATTAAGCTCTTCTTTCAACTTTGAGGTACTGCATAAAAGTCACTGAGACATTATGGGCATGATGGGCTGAGAATGTTTGGGAATAGCTGCGCAAAGAACTTTCTATGTTTAATGGAGATTTAAGAGCACACAGCCAAGAGCAGAATAGTGTACAAGTAGAAACACCGAATTTCAAAACCATGGGAATTTATTTGGGAGGTGGCAAGAGTCTGCAACAAACGGTGGGGTGGGAAAGAGCGGGATGGCTGACTTCCTTTCCACCTGCTCCTGGGGTCTCTCGCTGACTTGTCTCTTAGGTCTTCAAGCAGTTCTGTCCTAGTTCTTTCTCTTGCTGTCTTTAACACTACACCATTCTGTGTGCATGCACACACATGCATGCATGTATATGTGTGTGCACAAGTGCATAGTGCATGCTTGTGTGCGTGTGTGTGTGTGTGTGTGTGTGTGTGTGTGTGTGTGTGTGTAGGAGAAGGCACTGAGGGTTTTGGGTCATGAACTTTCTTTTAAATCCTTAGGACACTGCATTACTTACACTCTCTAGGGTGGCTTGGGTTTCATGCAGAAGGAGCCAGAGAAGTGTAGTGTGTGTCCATAAATGTCTCCCTGCATGGAGCATGTAAATTAGTCATTCCAAGCAGCGACTCCTCGGGTGGCCCAGGCCATCAGGACTGAGACTCTGGCCCTCTTCAGCTGACAGCCCATTCTCAGCCGCAGAAGTTCTGGCTAAAATAAGACCTTCTCCTCTGCTCATTGTATACATTTCTACTGGGTTGTGTCTAAATTAAGAAGTTACAAATAAGGACAGCTCCAAGGCCTGGGCTATGAGGAGAAGCTAGAGAGATGGGAAGTTCATGAAATGAGAGAACAGTTGGAGAGAAGCTGGGGATAAATATACCGTCTGTGCCAAGACAAAGCACACTCAGGATGGTACTTGAGACTAGACCCTCACAGCTCCCCAGAAAACACAGAGCCCAAACTGCTCGATTACAGGGAACGCTGGGGCAGTGCAGCTGGTGACAGAGGCCAGCACATACCACTAGGATGTGTGATGTTAGCCACTATTGACTTGCAGTTTGGACTTTCCTTGTTTCAGTTCAAATGATTTTTCCATATACGGCCTGGAGCATGTAAATTAAATTTGTCTTTTGCTGTTAGGGCCAAGATCATTATTTCATTCCCTCAGAATTCACTGGAAACACAAGACCTTCAAGTTCTCTTGTTTGCTCTTCCTCAATGTGCCAAAAGCTCAAAAGGGGTGAAAGGTTTCTTCTAGAGTCACAAGGTGTTTTAAGTCTGGTTTCTTGGACCTGGTGGTCAGAAGCGGCTTTCAGAGAAAACATATGGGATGGCCTTTTCACTGTTAGGAAGGCAAAGACTGCAAAACCAAGCCTCTGAGCCATTGCCCATATACAGGAGGATGTAGGAGCCCTCTCTCCATCCAGCACAAAGGTTGCCCAGGCTTGCTCAGGCTTGCTCTGGCTGTTGAGAAGGAGCAGCAGCTCAAAGCCTCCACAGCGCCATCTCTGAGTGGACTTCCGGTTCTTTCCGGGCATTTCTTTCACTTTCATGAAAAACTAGGAAAAAATACAAAAGGTCTCCCCTTTAGTTTTCAATCTTCCTGATTGAAATTGGTGATTTAAGTGCATGGTTTCCTTGAAGATAAACCTTCCAGTAGGTGGGTAAAACAAGGAGAGAATGATGGTTAGGTAGTCCGATAAAGGAACCTCATAAGCGAGGCTACCACTATGGGCAACTGGGACCTGGCTTCACTGGCAATTCATGCCTTTAGAACTATACTGCCAAGGATGAGTGCTCATGTCTGTTTCCATTGTGATAATGAAATAACTTAGATTTAGGGTAATCTATAAGCAAGAGGGATCTGTTGCTCACCAGTCACGAAGGCTGCCAGGTCCTAGGTCAAATTGCCAGCAGATATGGTGCCTGAAGGCCTGCTTTCTGCTTCCAATATAGTGTCCTGTTACCTTTTCCTCACATGGTAGAAGGCAGAGGGCAAAGGGCACCAAATGCTACCTTCACTCTCATTTATGGGAGTACTAATATATTCCCAAAGGTTGTACCCTCAAAAGTTAATCGCTTCCAGAAGGATTTAACTCTTTCTACTGCCACATTGGGGCTAAGGTTCCAGTGTGTATTTTGGAGGAAGGGAGGGACAGAGGGAAGGAAGGAAGAGAAGGGGGCAGGGAGGGAGACATAGACATAGACAGAGAAATCGAGACAGTGAGAGACAGGGGGAGAGAGTGGGGGAAGGAAGAGAGGATATTCTGCATTATCAGTTCCTTGTACATACATATAGGGAGAAAAGTCTCAAGACACCAAAGACCCTCAGACAGTAAAGTGTATATCCAGATGTTGGCAATTGGATTCCAAATTGTAGGAGTAAACATCCAGGAATTTGGACTGATGATGACAGAATTAGTGTCCCTAATTCCTAAGGTACATGAACTAAAATTTAGTGAGACTATCAGAAACTTGAAAGTTAATTTAAAGAATACTTTTATTAATTCTTTGAGAACTCCATACAATATATTTGATCATATTCATCCCTTCTTCTAACCCCTCCCTACCCAGTCAACTCAGTATACTCTTTAAAAAAAAAAACAAAGCATGAATTCTCATTTGTGTTGTTCATATACCCGTGGGTGTAGTGCCATCCAATGGAGCCAGAGCAGGGTCAATTTACTGGGAGCCACACCTTTCAATAAACCGACTCTGCCTCTCTCATCAGGTGTAGATTGCTGGTGGTTCCTCAGAATACTGGTGGGTTCTCCCTTATAGCCTATGGCCTATATAGACCTATGTAGCCCTGATAATGATGCCAGATGTGGGTTATATCTTGTGGACCAGGTTTAAACCCAATTAGACAGTGGTTACTCCCATAACATCCACCAGTGGACGTCTCTTGCCAAGACAGCTATTATTGTCATTCACAGCTCGGTAATATTGATAAACTGATAATTACTTTTCTCCTCTGGTAGCGTAGGTAGTGCCTTCTAGTACTATGAAAGCTAACCAGTAGGGGTGAAGCTTCTATGTCTGTACCAGCTTAGTCTCTCTATGTTCTATGGCTCAAGTATGTGGTATCTTCAGCAACAGGGTCTTATGGTCAAGTTCTTGAGGGTAGCCGTGAGCAATTAAAGTAGCCTGTAGTGTTTAGGGGTCTATGAAACCTCACCTACCCTAACGTTTAAATCTCTATTCCTCAGCAATCTTTCAACTCTCCACTCAATCCATGACCTACTGTGCGACTAAAAGGTTCCATAATCAGACTGATGTATTGACTAGAGTTTC
The DNA here is from genome assembly GCA_004026605.1 of Ondatra zibethicus. Lineage (NCBI taxonomy): Eukaryota > Metazoa > Chordata > Mammalia > Rodentia > Cricetidae > Ondatra > Ondatra zibethicus. The sequence goes on from PVIU01004119.1 coordinate 114,003, forward strand.
ATCCCAGTACTCAACTTGTTATGTTTGAGGTCTATGGCACCTGACTAGCCAACAACTTCAAATGAAGTAACCCATTTCTGGCACTGGGATTCTTATTTGTTATTATATGGTATTTAGTGAGGGCATTGCCATTTCATTATAGGGAAACTCCATTTAAATTTATATATATGCTTCTACAGTAGTAGATTTCCATATATTTTTTTCAAAATGTCTTTAGTGATAGTTATCCTTCTCTATATCCCCTCCCTTTTCAATCAACCCTCCTATTTAACTCTTCTCATTCCATTATTTAAGAAGTTGTCAGAGAGCTGGCAAGTTGAACATGAATGTGTCCTTGTTTGCTTTCTGTTGCTGTGATAATAACCTTGACCAAAACAACTTGGAGGAGGGTAGGATTTATTTGGCTTATATTTTTATGTCACAATGCATTGTTGATTGAAGTCAAGACAAGAATTCAAGCAGGAACGGAAGCAGAAATCATAAGGAATGATGCTTACTGTCTTACTCATAGGCTCCTGGTTCTTATACAGTCCAGGGCCATCTGCCTAAGGATGGCACTTCCCACAGTAGGCTTTGTCATCTCCTATCAATATTCAATTAAGACAATCCCTCCCAGACATAGCCACAGGCCAATCTGATTTGGTCATTCATCAGGTTACTCTAGGCTATGTCCGGTTGACAGCTGAAGTCATTTAGAGAATCCTACTCCCTATCACCTTGACATACAAATACATCTCTTTAAGCCACAACCTTTCATTTCTTGTCCCCTAGAACACATGTTGATATCATAATATAAATTAAACACAATACAGTTTAAAATTCCCATAGTCTTTAAAATACCTCAACACTTTAAGAGCTCAATGGTATTTTAAAATTTAAATTCTCTTAAAGGTAGGCTGTTGTAAAATTAAAAAAAAGTTATGTATTTTCTTATTCTAAGAGGTAAGAACCTGGGCATAGTTATAATCAGATCGAAGAAAAATCAAAATTCAGTACTGTAAACCCATGTTCTCTAGTTCGGTGTCTGGCACCTGGGATTCACCGAGCATCTTCTAGAATCCGAAAGGTTTAGGCAGCCCCACTTTCCTGGCTCTGCTCTGTGCAGTGCACACAATTTGTCTTGGACTCATGCTGGCTCCACACCTGCTACTTGCCTTGCCACACATTCCATAGTTCTGGCACACCCACTATTCTGGGGCTTCCATGGCAACTGAGGCTGCACCTTCACCAAAGGCCCCTCCTGTTCTCACTTCAACAACTTGACCCTGTCACATGGTGCCAAGCATCACCCACTCTCCAGGACCCCCTTCATCTTCTATCTCTAGTTCCTTCAGAACTTGTACCACATGGGAGAGTCTTCACACTGTGAAGTTTGACTTCCAGCTTGAGATGCAGTCTGGTTCTCCTGGACCACAACTTCTGTGTGCTGACTCTGAGACACACTTCCCACAAAAATCTGCCTCAGTGATGTCAAGATCTTGTTAATTACAGCTGATTCTCCAGTCTCAGTTGATCAGCATCCATTGTTCCAGTAAAGCAAAGATGGGTTCAATTTGGCAGTGCTGGCCTCTTGTTAATCACAGCTGATTCTTCAGCCCCAGCTGACCGGAAACCAGATTCTCAGCCTAAAATATCACATGAATGGCCTGGCTAGAGTCTTTGCTTCCCTCTGAAACTTCACAAACCAGGCCTCCATTATCTGCATTCCTCTTAGACTTTATCTCTTCCAAGCTTCCACAACAATAGCTCATTAATCTCTAGACACTCAAAGGGTTTTCCAGCCCAAAGTTCCAAACACTTACAGAATCCTTCAACAAAACAACATGATCAAACCCACGACAACACACCACATTGCAATTTCTGTTGTAGTTTGCTCTTCTGCTGCTGTGATAATTCTGACCACAATCATTTGCATGAGGAAAGGGGTTGTTTGATTTAAACTACTAGGTCACAGTCAATGGAAGGAAGTAAGGAAGTAGAGGCAGAAACTCAAGCAGGGAATGAAACATAAACTAGGGAGGGATGCTACTTAGTTGCTCACAGATTCATGCTTGACTTACTTCATGCTCAGACCCACCTGCCTAAGGATGGCGCCACCCACAGTGGGCTGGGCCATCCACCACCAGTCTTCACATATGACTATTCCTTATAAACGTGGCCGCAGGCCAGTCTGATCTGGGCAGTCTCTCAGTTGAAACTCCCTCAGACGACTCTAGGCTGTGTTGAGTTGACAGCTAAAGCTAATGAGGAGAGATGACAAAACTATCAGCGACGAGTCACAGCAAAAATGGAGACCAAGAGAGAAGATGATGTTATTGGAAGCCGACCAGGGCCATCTGGGTTACCTGGAACCATGGCAGAAATGACCATTGGAGGATGGAATCACATGAAAGGGTAATGCATTGAGCGGGGCCAATGGGTATGGAAGAGCTACAGCTATTGTGTGAAGTAGATGGAGAGACAGGTGATGCTTTTGTGTTTATTTCCCAGGTACCTATGAGCCTTACACCAGTACTTCCCATTGACTGAATCTAACCAATGAGGTCAGTTAGGAAGGGAGTCTAGGAGCTGTACCTTCAGAGATCACTTTCTGAAATTAGGCATTAGAAGGAAGAAGTGGCAGACTGAAGAATTTAGTATTGGTTATGTGTAATAAAGAGAGCACGGGGCCCCTTTGTTCCGTCCCACCTCGCTCCAGCCACCTAGCTAGTTTAAACCCTGAAATTGTATTAATTAAATTACTGCCTGGTCCATTATCTCCAGCCCCTTATTGGCTAACTCTTACATGTTAATTTAACCCATCTCCATTAATGTGTATCGCCACTTGACTGTGGCTTACCGGCATGAGTCTAACCAGTGTCCATCTTGGGCAGGAAAACCATGGCTTCTGCCTGTCTGTCCTTCTTTCCAGAATTCTGTTCTGTCTACTCCACTTACCTAAGGGCTGCCCTATCAAAAGGCCAAGGCAGTCTCTTTATTCAACCAATGAGAGCAACAGAAATACAGAAGGACCTCCTACACCATTTCCCCGTTTTCTGTTTAAACAAAAAAGAAAGGCTTTCATTTTAACATAGTAAAATTACATATAACAAAACAGTTATCAAGCAAGAATTACAGTTACAATATTTATATCTATTTTATCTTTTATCATAACAAAGGAAAACTATAACTATAACTATCCATTCTTCAACTCCATCAAAGACTCCAGAAGGATATAATATTACCTAAGTAAACAAGAAGTAAGCAACTTCCAATACTCTAGAAGTGACAGGGACATCTTGCTGCCTGTACAGTCACCCAAAGTTCCTCTGTACCGTTGGGGCATCCATCTTCAGCGTACAGGCCCACCGTATCCAGCAGACATTTCATAAAGCAGGAAATTTCAAAGACAGTTCAGTCACTTTCTTCTGTATCCTGCAGAATGTCTCACAGAATCTTTCATGAATTAGGAACCCCGAAGTATCATCTCACCCTTAGCTAGCTCGGTCGGTAGAGCATGAGACTCTTAATCTCAGGGTCGTGGGTTCGAGCCCCACATTGGGCACCATTCTGTAACATGGAGGGGCTGCTAGATGGGGTTTAAGTCCCACCTGGTCCCCCAGCCATTTAGTCCCAGAGAAAATCACACAGAGAGTCTCCATAAGTTACAAACTGATTGGCCCATTAGCTCAGGCTTTGTATTAGCTCTTATAACTTATATAGCCCATTATTTTTATCTATGTTAGCCACATGGCTCGGTACCTTTTTCAGCGGGGCAGGTCACATCTTGCTTCTTCCATGGTCTGGGCAGAACTGGGAAAAGAGCTTCCTTCTTCCCAGAATACTCCTGTTCTCATTGCCCCATCTCTACTTCCTGTCTGGTTGTCACACCTATACATCCTGCTTGGCTAATGGCCAATCAGCATTTATTTAAAACATGATTGACAGAATACAGACAATTCTCCCGCACAGTTATGAGCCTTCATGTGCTGTAAAGCTGGGTGTCTACTCTCAAGTCTTTTGCTCTTTATATGCATCAGGAGTTGGGCTCATAGTCTCCAAAGCAGATGCTGGGAGATTCTGGGCTATTTGGGTGAAATATGTTTTGAGAAGTGGGGAGCAATAGAATAGGGAGCTCTTTATCTCACTATCTCCTGTGTATTCCAAGGGCTCTCCCTTGCCTCTGCCCTTTGCTTGAGCATAAGGACCTTGGATTCCATAATGTGTGATTTGATTTATGTCCCTTGACCGTCTGCCCTTGTCCAGCCTTCCAGGATCAGAGGTTTGGGTTTTGCAGTTTCAATAAGATGAGAGTCCATCTATTTTGAAAACTAAAATGTTTTGGTAGCTACAACACAACTGTGCCTTTTCTCTCTCTGAAGTTATTGCCATTTATACATATTATTTTTCCCATGAGCCAAAATACCAATGCTATCAAATCTGAATAACAATCTGAATGCCAGCCATGGGTTCTCCCTGTCCCATCCCTGGGATTTTCATGCATTCAGTGGGTTCCACATTTATTCTCCCAATCTTCCTTGGTTTCTTAGTTGAAACAGATAAGAGGGGAAATTGCCACAAGACCCACAAGAAATACAATAGCAGTCTCTAGTTCTCTAGGGTACTTCATGGGAATTAGAGCCAAGCAATTGACTAATTCCATCTCTGCCCAAGAATACATGACCTATACTTTCTTTGAACATTCAGTGTCGGCTAGATATGTTTCATAGTTCTGGGCTGCAACCTGCTATGAGATACTGCAATATAAAACAAGTTATATCTATAGTTCAAGGAGAAATATATACAAGAAAGGAAGTAGGTTTCTTCTTGGGGGAAGTTAGCAGAAGATTTTACGCTAGTTAACATGTGTTCTATAGTTTTCAGATTTGAGGGGCTAGAGTAGGGTGATTCAGGGAAGAAAGCCATTTGATGTCTAACTTTGCTTCTCCACCTATAGCTTTAAATAAAGCCCTCTTGACAGATGATGTCCCAAACCAGCTTCTTTGGAGTCGTCCTTATCTCTTTTATCTTGGCTTTCAGCTAAAATTTCTGGGATGTGGTTAGAAAACAACCCCTGAAATGCAATTCTATATCCTTTGGGTGAATCCGTGTGTTTCATTTTCTTGACAAGCGAATATCGGCTTGTAGGAGATGCAGGAAAGAACGTTACCAACCTTTGAGTAGTGGAGGACTCTGGCAGTTTCCTCTGTACACCTCATGTCTGCCTTTCCCTTTGACAAAAACTCTCTGAAGCACAATCTGAAGAGAGTGCTGCCCTCTGCAAAGGACCTTTGCTTTACCATCTAAGGGCAATTCCTCATCGGGAGTGTTGGCGCTGTTGCCGTGTCTGTCATTCTCTGAAACACGACTTTATGATGCTCTTTGGGGGAGGCCGAGCTGTGGGCCTGTATTGTGTTCCCTGGCATTTTTTGGAGCATTTATGTGACTGTGATAGAATATAATGTTACTATTCACCCAGGGCCAAGGATTCCTGTTCATCAGTGGCCTGGAGTTTGGCCACTTCTGATCTGTTGGATTCAGTTCTATGATCCATAGGACATCCAGACATGGTGCTGCTAAGTTGGCTATAGTGATTTGACATCCAAATCAGTTTTATTATAATGTTGTATGGTCTACCAGCCAACTTACATAAATTTTATCCAGCATTTGGGCATCTGTATTGAGTTTAGAGAGCCTGTGGTAGGAAGTTTGCCCTGGAAATGTACTCAGATGCATATTTGCACTCCTTAGGATGAAATGCCTCCCATCCAGGAATCTTAGTGAGCTTGTATATAAACATGAGTGAATTAATCCTCCCAACACCGCTTTCTGCTTTTCGCCAGCTGGATCATCCTAAAGGGAAGCGACCAGCCCAGAGGACTATAGTGAGTCATTAAAGAGGGTGCTTAAAACTAGAGAAGCCTGAACTCCAGCCTGGATGGACTGAAGCCACTCTGGACACACCCATCCCCAGTGTTTGAGGGTGAGAATAGGGCTCAGCAGTGAACACGGTAGCTCTGGGGAGTTAGTTACCTTGACCTTGACTACCCTTAATTTCATGGGATTTCAAAAAACTAGTTGTTTTTTGGGGCATAAAAAGAATTGTGTTAACAGCAAAACAGAAGTAAAATACATAAAAATAGTAAATATTTGATTATTTTATGGTATAGAAAAGCTACTATAAACTCCATTTTAATTTATTTTGACATATTGTTGAAAGAAATCATACTAGATACTTAATTTTCTAAATATTACTTATTTTTCTTAGAACACAAGGACATTTCAGTCTTACTAAATATCACTTATGAGCCTCATAATATTTTAATAATTATACAATATTTTGTTATATGGATATATTCGTGCCCTTGGTACTTATCCAATGATTGAACACCTGATGAGCACACTAGCATTTTTCTGAATTCCTTTTCTGAAGGTCTATTTTAAGAGAGCTATATTTGTATGATAGATTCCTGAAATGTCAAGGTCTTTTTTCTTTTTTTAAGAATGTAAATATGTTCAATTAACAGAAAACACTCTCTCTAAAACTATGAAAGTCAGACAAAATACCACAATGGCACCAAACATGGGGCTGCATAGCAGCCCACAGCCTAAATGACTTCATCGCCTTCACAGTTCAGTCTGCTGAGCCTGTGACAGCTGTGGCTTCTCGCCGGTTGTTCGTGTCATCCTTTGGGCCACCCTTCGTTCCTGCCTATTCCCACACATACATTTCCTTCCCTGCATATATCACTGGCTAGCCTCTTTATCCTTTCAAAGAAAGAAGAGCCATCATTAAACAAATGCTCATTAGTAAAATATCCCTCATTGGAAATGAATAGAAACAAGAATTTCTGAAAAGTGAAAAACCACGAGTCCTTTTCTCTAACCGTGAGGCCTCGTTCAAGCAGTTTTGAAAGGTAGTTCGGCAGTGCTCTGAGTTGTCAAGGCCTCTCTTTAGTTGTGTGTTTTTGATTGGACGTGTTTTTGTTATTGGGGGGAAGGAACTGCACGGGCATATGGCTGGTGTGTAGAGACAGCTTTGATGTAATTGCTTCTTTTCTTATTATCCAATTACAGAGCTATTTTGGGCCACTTCATCCATGTCCTAGAATTGTCCTGTGAACCTAGGTGCCCCTCTTGGGAATCAAGAGGACTTCTCTGTCTTGCCTGTGTGGTGGAGAGAGCATATGTTTTGGCCAAAGGTGAATCATTCTCATAGGCACTGGGATCCAGTCCTGGCCAAGGAACAATTTATCTCACCCTGGGAATGGGTGGGTCACTTGTATCAAATCCTAAGACTTTCCACATCTGACCCCACCACTAATATGGAAAATAATTCTGGGGCAATGGATGGATCATGAGTGCTTCTTTATTGATGCTATTTAATCAGTTGGATTGAGGCCAGTTTTTGGCAGGGGAATCCATGGGACAAACTGTAAACTGCGGTTTTAGCTTCAAGGAAATGTGTCCCGGTTGGTGAATGGTCATCCAAAAAAGTATGAAATACGTATTGATAACTTCAACTTCTGGAAACAATTTAGAGGCCAAGTCGGGTCAGTTGGTCTGACTTTCCAGAAAGAGGAAGCTTTTCTGATTTGGGGATTGCATATTGCTTTTACTAGCCTTAAAACCTGTGCACACAAATGACGTTGACCTATGGGAAGTAAAATTGATCCACAGAAGAACATTCTATAAATGCTTTGCTGCCACATGCTTTGCCTCGGTGCCATTTTTCACTGATAGTCAACACTTTACCTACAGTCGTTCTGACTTCCCACGGTCCTAGGGTGTGCCATTACACCATTTTGATGAGTTCTGAAAATTCAGCATTAACCCAAAACTTATTGGATTGGCTTTATGAACTTGGTATTCCGCCCCCAGACCCCACCCTGGCCATGTATAATGTTTAGGAGAGTGGTTCTTATTGACTATGATTCTTAACTGAATACCTTTGAAATTAAAAAAAAAAACTGAATTCTTAACAGGAATTAAAAATAAGTAAGACCTCATTATAAAGGAAAGCAAAAGTGAGGAAGGAGGAAGAGGATCAGAAGCCATGACAGCAATTATTGCTGCTCCTGGGTTACAGCCAGTGCCCCCATTAAAGCCCCAAAAGGCTTTTTAGCCTTTATCTTAGAAATGGGATGTTCTGGCTACGTATGGCTCTCTGGAGATGCAAGCAGGAAGCGAAGCTGCTGAGCATCATGCGTGTTCGACCCAGTTCTTGCTTTTCCTTGGTCATGTTACACAGTCTCCATGCTCTTAGCTCCCATTAGAGGCCATGGAGTCAGTGGCTCCCTCCCTCATCCTTGTTTAGTACAAGTTTGGAACAAGGAGGAACTGAATCCAGCTGAGACCCCCTTTCCATTTTGGCTTCAACTCTTGACTTAGACACAAAAGCAGAGACTAGGGACCAGTGCGGGTTTGTCTAAAATAACTCTCTCTTTGTCAAGTAAAAGTCAGCTGGAGTGAGGTGAAGAAGTAGCAGGTAATCTGCTTATTGGACAGTGAAAGGGTGGACCAGAAGCTTAACCAGCTGGCAGTGTTAGGAAAATGAGGCAGGCCTTGGAGAAGCTGGGAGGTTACTCCAAATGCCAGGCTCTCGGCCAGAGCCTGATACAGGATCCAGTTTCTTCTGATTATAACATCTCTCCTCTTCTCTCTCTGGGAGAACTGGAGAGCTGGCAGACAGCGGGAGGACCAAAAGCGGGTCAACAAAAATGAGATTCGTATCTGGGGGCCAGCTGAGCCTAGCAGGGAAGGGTGGAGACGGGAACACCCATTACCCGCCCCCCCCCCACGGTTTTTGGTGGAGGAAGGAATCAAAGTCCAGTCTGAGTTTTTCTAGTTTGGGATCTAGCGGGGGAACTGGTGATTGGAAATCTATCAGGTGCCCAGGCTTCCAGTTTGAGTCGCTTGCTGGGGTAACTGGAAGCACAGGTCTGTGAAGATGTTAAGCGTTTCCAGTTCTCCAGAGCCCACCCTGTGTCATCTTCTCTCTGTAAAAGCCTCTCTTGGCCAATTTAGTCAAGTGTTGTCACAAAGCTGATGGTTTCAAAGCAATACCCAATAAGCGTAGAAATCTCTTAAAAAGGAAATAAAGTATGAAGAAGAAAAGTAAGCCCTCTATTGTTTCATCACCTATAAAAAGCTATTTAAAGCCCCTTTTAATGAGACCTTCTCTTCAGTCACCTACCAAGCCTCCTCAAACAGGGATGCTACTTTAGCCTCCTGCCTTCTGGAAAGCAATGTTAAAAGCACTATAAGACTAAGACAGAACTTAAAACACCAAAGTTCACCTCATTTCTGTGTCCTCAGGTTAAAAATATGTAAGGCAAATAAATAAACATCAACAGAAACCCAAGAGGTAAAGCTCCAAGACAGACAGACCTGTAGGGGTCTCTCTGCTACTGTTTGCTGTATGCTTCCTTCCTCTTGTTCCATAGAGCCAAACCCTCCTTACCTTCAGCCTACACTGCTCAGTGGCTCTTATCTGGCCATTCCACTGTTTGAGAGAGCTCTGGGAGGCAAATCTAATTACCATGCTCCCTTCTCTCCAGAATCATGGGAGTTAGCTTCAGATTTCGTGTGTTTGTCCATCTTACTTGACTACCTCCCCAGCCTCTAATGGAGCCTTTTCTGACAAACCTTTCTAAGCTTCCTACAGATCTGAGGACAGCTTGCTGAGCCAAGCTCTGTGACTTTGCACAGCATGGTCTCTGCCTAGAGTATGTGTTCCCTTTCCGTCCTAGGCTTCCACCATCTCCTCTGTGAGATATCCTGCACTCCAGGGCAGACTTAAGTATGGCCTTTGTGTTCATTTCCTGTAACAAATAACACAAACCTGTAGCTGAATGCGACAGAAGGAAATCCACTGAGAATTCTCGAGGCTTCAAGTCTAAAATGGAAATTTTGTTAGGGCTACACTCCCTCTGCAGTCTTTGGGGGAAGATCCTGTTTTGTTTTCTGTAGCTTTTGTGGCTTGTCCTCTTGGTTTGTGACAGCCACTGAACTCCAGTCTTTGCCTATGTCTTCAATTGCACTTCTCCCATATACCTGTCTCTTCATGCCCCTGTCTTTTATATGATTTTAGGCTATATTCTAAATCCATGGCACTCTGATCCTGAGATCTTGAATTTAGTTACATCTGCATAGACCTTTATTTTTCAGTTACTTTGTGTCGACCTTTCTCATGGGTTAAGATTTGAACATGTTACTTATTGAATCACACATCAATATTTTTATTAGCAACTCTTTTTTCATTAAACTAGATATGTATATTCATATGCAGAATTATGTGTATTATAGTTTTTTAATGTCTTTATTGAGCTATATATTTTTCTCCACTTCCCTCCCACCCTCCCCCTTTCCCTTCTACACTCTCCCATGATCTCCATGCTCCCTATTTACTCAGAAGATCTTGTCTTTTTCTACTTCCCATGAAGATTAGATCCATGTATGTCTCTCTTAGGGTCCTCTTTGTTATCTAGGTTCTCTGGGATTGTAAATCGTAGGCTGGTTTTCCTTTGCTTTATGTCTAAAACCCACTAATGAGTGAATATATATTATATTTGTCTTTCTGGATCTGGGTTGCCTCACTCAATTTGATATTTTCTAGCTCCATTCATTTGCCTGCAAATTTCAAGATGTCATTATTTTTTTCTGCTGTGTAGAAAATGTACCACATCTTCTTTATCCATTCTTTGGTCAAGGGACATTTAGTTTGTTTCCAGGTTCTGGCTATGGCAAAATGCTGATATGAACATAATTGAGCACATGTCCTTGTGGTATGATTTAACATCTTTTGGGTATATACCCAAAAGTGGTATTGCTGGGTCTTGAGGTAGGTTGTTTCTAATTTTCTGAGACATTGCCATACTGATATCCAAAGGGGCTTGCATTCCCACCAGCAATGCAGAAGTGTTCCCTTTACCCCACATCCTCTCCAGCATAAGTTGTCATCTGTGGTTTTGATCTTGGCCATTCTTACAGGTGTAAGATGTAAACTCAGAGTTGTTTTGATTTGCATTTCTCTGATGGCTAAGTATGTTGAACATTTCCTTAAGTGTCTTTCAGCCATTTTAGATTCCTCTGTTGAGAGTTCTCTGTTTATGTCTGTACCCCATTTTTTAAATTGGATTATTTGTTTCTTTTTTGATAACCAGTTTCTTGAGTTCTTTGTATATTTTGGAGCTCAGACCTCTCTCTGATGTGGGGTTGGTGAAGATCTTTTCCCATTCTGTAGGCTGCCTTTGCTTCACACATCAGTTTATCTCAGCCTTGCAGCTACTGTATATTCTTTGTAGGAAGAGTTCCATGTACATTTTAAAGCACTATGATTACTGTTTCTTCCTCCAATTGAAGTCTCCTCAAGGGCAGATCTTTTGTTTGAACTTTGGCCTTTTGCACATGGTTTCGCTGAATCTCAATATGCTGGTTCATTGTATGTAAGAAGGGCCAGTCATTAGCGGGTCTTTATTCTTAGTGTGGCTCAATGCAGCCATGGTGAGAGGGAAGATGTTTGTATCATGACCTCTACTAGTCAAAGAACTCTCTTCTGAAATTTTAATTGGCCATTCCTAGGCCAACAGATTCTAAGGACTACCAAAGAAAAGTGTTGGGATATTATGAACCATAAGGTGGGGCCAAAACTAGTTAATCCACATTTTGATATATAGGCGTGTATGTGTGTGTGATTTTTTTACAGGTGTGTGTGTGTGTGTGTGTGTGTGATTTATTTACTTTTATTCTATGTGTATGAGTGTTCACCTCTATGTTTATATGTGTACCATGTACATACCAGGCGCCTATGGAGGCTAGAAGAAGGTGTTCAAGTCCCTGGAATTGAAGTTACAGATGTTTGCAAGCCTCTATATGGGCGCTGGGAACTGAATCCACATCTTCTATAAGAGCAGCCAGTACTCTTAACCCTTGAGCCATCTCTTTAACACCTTAACATATAGATTTAATACATATGACCCCAGCCATAAAATACTTTTATTGTTATGAATCATAATGAAAGTATCAGATATACAATCCTGTGAAAGTGTTGTTTGACCCCTCCCCAAAGGAGTCAAGACACACAGGTTGAGAACCGCTGATTTAGATGATGGAAAGTCAACCCAACTGTGGTGTTTGGAAGTAGGGCCTTTGGAAGGTGATAGTCTTAGTTAGGTTCTGCTGCTGTGATGAAACACTAACCAAAAACAACTTGGGAAAGAAGGAAGTTGTTGTGTCTTACAGCTTGCAGCCCATCTGTAAGGGAAGTCCGTCAGTGCAGGAACTCAAGGCAGGAACCTGGAGGCAGGAACTGAAGCAAAGGCCATGGAATAATGGTGCTTCCTCTAACACTTGCTTCTCATGGCTCATTTGGCTTGCTTCTTCTAGAACCATGGACCACCTTCCCAGGGGTGGCGCTGCCCACAGTTTGGTGGACCCTCCCATATCAATCATTAGTTAAGAACACACTCCAAAGACTTCCACAGACCAGTCTGATGTAGATTCTTTCTCAGTTATAGTTCTGAGTTCCCCAAGGGGATTGCAACCCATAGGTAGAGAACTGCTGCTCTGAGGAGGGAGATAAAGAAAAGAACTCTTTTCTTCTTTTCAGAAGTGTGGTCTGTAATTTGTACATCTGACTTATATTCATATCTCAAAAGGCAGAACTTAGGCAATGCCAGAGACAGGAATGTGCCCAGACAGGGAGGTTGGAGGGTACAGCTTTTAGCCTGGAAAAGCACTCCCTGCTGAAGCCAGGAGTACCAATACTGTCACTCGTGGGAAAAAGGATACTGGAAAAATGTCAGCAACCTTCGATGGCTGGACAATTAATTTCATTGACTCAGTTGGTCAGTTCCAAGGGTTGTCCCTAAGTGGAAACTCCTCGAAAAGTGGGACTGAATATTTGAAAATGTTTTTAAATGATACTTTGTTGCAAACTTTAAATGTGTCAAATCCATATGAGAAATTATGGATGCAAATTAATTAGACAGAATTGTTTTCTGCCTTTGTGAAGTTTATAGTACATAGGAAAAAACAACAGGCAAAATGAGGAAATGATTATTTTATTATCATTTTATTCAGTGATCCATTTGGTAGCAGGAAAAGTGAGCTAAGGAGGCAAGGAAGGTATTGCTAATGAATAGATGCTCAAATGTTATTTGAAGACTTAGTAGAAGTTGTAGAGGTAGATAAAGAAAAGATCAGAGACATGTGATCATGCCCCTTGGTGAGTGTCAGGCCATATTGGAAGCATTTTTAATCTTTGCAGCATCAGACTTAAATGGCATGCTTCAACATAGTCACCTTGTTACAGGTGAGGAAATCCACTAACACGTACCTACCTAATAGGTCACCAGACACTGATAATCAAGACTAGTTTGACCTCCAGGCCACCACTATTGGCATTCTGAGCCACTCCGCTGTCCTTCTGAATGAGGAACATGCTTCTATCAAGGAAGGGATAGGGTGCTGCCGTGTTGGGTACGGAGCAGGGAGAGTGTCTCCAGAGGTGTCCAGAGGGCCGAGGAAAGCCACGTCACACAAGCTTGTAGCCTGGCTTTTTCTTGATCATTTTTCTTAAGATCACTAGAAAGTTATAGAAGTTAAAGTTGCCTGGCGGTGGTGGCCCATGCCTTTAATCCCAGCAGCCAAGAGGCAGAGGTGGATGGATCTCTGAGTTCCAGGCCAGTCTAGTCTACAGTGTGAGTTCTAGGACTGCCAAGGTTACACAGAGAAACCCTGTCATGAAAAACTAAAACTAAACCAAACCAAACCAAACCAAACCAAACAACAACAACAAAATAAAGCAAAAAAAAAAAAATAAGATGACTGGAAAGTTATAGGAGAGTCTGGAAAACAAGGACACTGCACGTTCATGTTTCTATTTGGCAATGCACTGGGGAGGGTACAAGAGCATTTTTAGGGACATGATGGGGAGTCCTTTAGCTGACCATGATAGTGTCTTCTATTTTGAACAGCTGGTAGACGGCCACTTTATTTACTTAGCTCGGACACTGCAAAGGCAACAGTTTTGGGGAAGGTCATGAATTCCACTTTGGACATGTTAACTCTAATATTACAAAACATCTGCGTGGAAATGTTGTTTAGGTAGTTGGGTCCAAAGCCCAGAGATCTGGACCACAGCTATAAACTTGGTATTCAGAATGTTACTGAAACATGGAAGCAGATAAAATTTGGATGTTCTATCATCAAATATATTTAAGGATAAAATGAATACATGGAAGGTGACTAGTGTTCAGTAGGATGGTGCAAAGTCCATGGATATTGGCTGTTCAGAGTGTGGAAAGACTCGGAAGACTGTGAAGCCTGAAAAGACTGGAACTATTTTGGAGATAAGCCCTGAGGATGTGTGGCTTGTGGATATGATGCTCTAGAAAAAGGACTGGCCGAACACCTAGTGGTGGGGAAGTATTGCTGACTGGTGGGAGACTGTAGCCTTTCCAATGTCCTATCTAAGTAAAAAAGTATTGCTTTAGAATTGTGGATTAATTCAGTGTCAAAGCCATGTCCCCCTCCCCAGCTGTGGGGCTTTGTGAACTTCACTGGCCTTGGTCCTCTGAAAAGATCTTTAGGAACTTGTAACTGTAAATGGCTGGATGGAGGATGCTGGAACATTCTGAGTCCCTCCTATTCTGGGCAGTAGAGATAGTCATAAATTAAACACAGACTGTTTGCTCAGAGCTGAACTGGAAAAGCTAAGCCACCAGGAATTAAGAAAGTCAACAGTTGCAATGGGTTTCTGAGGAGTTCATTAATGTCTAGTTAGGAAGCTAGAGCGTGGCCAAGAGGAGCAGAGCTACAATTTATGGGAATCCAGAGTTGTTTATATAGGATTAGACATGGATGAAGAATATATGACTGGCATGGATTGGGGCATGAAGGTGACCTTGTATTGAGTACCCCCTGGTGGATGAGTTCCTACAGATGGGAGTGAAATCTGGGTAAGTGAGGAGGGGGGGCCAGGCTGTGGTTCTGGGTTGGGAGCCCAGATATAGAGACTGGGTCCTGTGCTATTGCTGTTTACTCTCTTCTTCCACTTTCTCTCTGTTCTCCTCTCTTTCTCTCTGTTTCTTTTTTTCTCTCCTTTTCTTCTTACAGCAAGCAGAAGACATTAGCTTTCTTTGTTTCCAGTTAGATTTATAATTATAACTAAGATCACTATCCACAGTATAGCCCTAGAAAGAAAAGAGTCTCATGGAATCTCCACTTAGAAAATGTGTCCTCTGTGGCTACCAAATCATAAACCATAGTCTCTTAAGGAAACTATGTCATTTTTTTCTTCAATTAAACTTTTTTGAGACTCCAACTGCAGAAAAAACCATAATGATGAGCAATCTGTTTATAAAATTGTCTCTTACTGTAAGGTACAAAGTTTCTCATAAATGACAGATGATTGATATTCCAACCTCAGTTACCCAAAATAGATTGATTTTAAGAGCATTTTAAAGCCTATGTTAAAATAAAATAATTTGTGTTAAAAAGTTTATCTTCACTTTCTCTGTATTGGAATCTTGGCTGACTTGGAAATGACAAGTTTTCTAAGTAAATAGAGGAGATTAGACATAGTGGAAAGATGATTAGGAGGTGTGCCTTTTGTGTATATATACCACACAAATATACACACACACGTACGCACACCACAAATACAACCCCCCACATATACACACAGACATATACATATATACACACATATACCACACCCCTAACTTTCTCTCTCTCTCTCCCTCCATCTCTCTCTCTCTCTCTCTCTCTCTCTCTCTCTCTCTCTCTCTCTCTCTCTCTCAGCTCATCCTGGGGTTTCCAAGGGGCAGAATACCATCCAAGTGACAGAAATTCCAGGGACAACAGATTTCAGATTCTTTTTTCGCTGTCAAATCTACCCACCGACAGAATTGGCTGCATCATAAAGTTCAGCAAAAGGTTGGTTTTTTCCAGGTCTTTGTAAATACCAGAAGCTTCCAGTGACAGAATTGCTCTAAAAACAGCACCCTTTCATGCGTGCCCATTTAAAAGCTGCACTATTATAACATGGGAAGAACAAGTTGCTCTCCTGGCACATGGGGACTCTGTGACCTGCTGAGCTGTGAATGACTAGCTGGCGCTGTCACACAAGCTGCACAGTTGGGAGAGGGTGCAGATTGTGATTGGTGACTGTGGCAAACTTGCAGTGCAGGTGTTGTAAGGGCCTGGAGCCATCATGGATTGGGGCAGGGAACTTTTGCTTTGAGATAGTTAATTGCAATCCCACAATGCACTCTATGCTGGAAAGGTCCTCTTCCCTGCCATCTAGCCAATCTAGCTACGCTTTTGAGTAGTGGTCAAAGACTGAAAAAAAAATCCTAAAATAGCATTCATCCATTTTAGGTCAGACCCTGAACCTTCCGAATAAGTAATCCTTTATTGCAATGAACCCCAACAATGCTCCGCAGATCAAATGACTCAGTAGTTGTCACATAGATGAGTGGCTATTGCCAGAGACATTAAATGAACAATGTTCACACAAGGTGGAAGGGCAAGAAGGTAAGGTGGTTGGATGTTGTGACATATTTTGTGCAGACAGAAAAAGCAGAAGAATAAGCCATTGCGCATCCATGCAACCTTTGATACAAAGAGCATTTCATGGGCTAAGGAGAGGGCTCAGAGGATAAGCTATTTGTAGCACAAGCCTGACCACCTGAGTCTGGATTCCCAGAAACCCACACAAAATCCAGAAGTAGAGTGCAGGTGTCTGTCATGCTTGTACTCCCATTGGGAGAATTTCTGGAAGCTTACAGGCCAGATAATCCGGCATATACAGCTGTGATCAAGAAGAGGGTCCCTGTTGCTAACAAGGTAAAAGGAAAAGATTGACACCAGGTTGTCCCCTGACATCCACATACATCCCATCACACCTGTAAGCACACTCATGCAAGCATGCATGCGTGCGCGTGCGCGCGCGCACACACACACACACACACACAAACACACACACACACACGGGTAGATGGGGAGAAACTGATAAAGAATACTGCATTACAGTTACAGCTGATCATCTTAAAATGTCATTCTAAACAGAGTTAAGGCACGTGCGTAGCCTTTATTTTCTCATCTGCTCTAATTACCACCTATGAGTCTGTGCTCGCGTATCTGACTTTGGCTTGTGCTGTATTATCCATCCACACACCTCACTATTATGAGGTTTTCAGACTTTTTCTAAATGCTGTCACACATTGGCATTTAGAGATGATGGCACACATTGTTTAGTAGTTTGCCTTTATATCTGTAGCTAAAGTGCCTTCATTTTAGCTGGACTACCAGATTCCACAGGTCCTCTCCCTTTTCCTCTTCTTTTAAAAAATTTTTTCCTTTATATATTTTTTATTTTTCCATTCAAAAATTTACACTTCCTCCCCTCCTCCCATTTCCCTCCTGCTCCCCCACTCACTCTCCTCCCTCCCCCTCCATCCTTAAGAGAGGGCAGAACCCTGCCCTGTGGGAAGTCCAAGGCCCTCCCCCCTCCATCCTGGCCTAGGAAGGTGTGCATCCAAATAGACTAGGGTCCCAAAAAGCCAATAAATGCAGTAGAAACAGGTCCCAGTGCCATTATTGATGGCTTCTCAGTCTGCCCCCATTGGCAGCCACATTCAGAGAGTCCGGTTTGATCACATGCTCGTTCAGTCACGGTCCAGCTGGATTTGGTGAGCTCCCATTAGATCAGGCACACTGTCTCAGTGGGTGGACCAACCCCTCGCGGTCCTGACTTCCTTGTTTATCATCTCCCTCCTTCTGCTCTTCAACTGGACCTTGGGAGTTCAGTCCATTTCTCTGATGTGGATGTGGGTCTCTGTCTCTGTCTCTGTCTCTGTCTCCATCCATAGCCGGACTAGGATTCTATGGTGATATTCAAGATAATCATCAGTGTGATAGTGGGACAAGGCCAGTTCAGGCACCCTCTCCTCTGCTGCCTAAGTACCTAGCTGGGGACATCCCCGTTGACACCTGGGATCCCCTCTAGAGCCAAGTCTTGTCCCAACCCTAAATGGCGCCCTTAGTGTAGATATCTTCTTCCCTGCTCCTATATCTTCCCTTCCTCCATCTCCACCCTCCCACTCCCCCAAGATCTCCCCAATCCTTCCCTTCTCCATTCTCCTTCCCCCCTCCCCTTCCCCCAACCTCACCCCCAATTCTACCCTCAACTCTGTGCTCACAACTTTTGCCCAGCTATCTTGTTTGCTTCCAATTTCCAGGAGGATCTATATGTGTTTTTTCTTAGGGTTCACCTTGCCATTTGGCTTCTCTAGGCTTATAAACTATAGGCTTAATGTCCTTTGTTTATGGCTAGAGTCCACTAA